>JAOEHY010016159.1:0-32053 GCA_025447955.1 Psilopsiagon aurifrons | reverse complement strand
GGGCAACCCATTCCAGTGCCTCACCACCCTTACAGTAAAGAATTTCTTCCTCATATCCAATCTAAACTTCCCCTGATAAGTTTGAACCCATTACCCCTTGTCTCTCACTACAGTCCCTAAACATAATATCACCTCAAGAGTCCAAATAGTTGCCAGTTCTACACTGCTGACAGTCAATATCCACCCTTATCCGACAAAGCTCCTTTATTCTGTTTACACTGTTTCAGTCCTCAAGTCAAATTCCAATTAGGGGAAACAATTTCTAATCACAGGGCATTTGTCATAATCCAGCAGGTAACGTGCACCCTGGAGATGAGCTCTGCATGTCTTGCATAGTCACACTTATTGTAGTTGTGGGAACAACTGCTCCTGTTTCTATTTCAGACTCAAAGGAGAGCTCACGTGCTCCTTTGTTTCCTACAACACTACGTGCTCCTCTCTATCTCCTTTCATAGAGAAGAACCTATGAGTTTCCCTTTAAGATCTCCTTGAATGATCAAACTCCCATAGCATTTGAAATTCTGTATTAAGAGGGTAAAAACTAACATTGAAACACCCAAAATTACATCAAGTACAACAGGAATGCATCTATACATGACCATGTGGCCTCAAGCATCATGCTCCCCCTTATATTCTTAAGCATGGTAATGAATGTGGAACTCTGAAGTGCACATACTTCCTAAGAAGTATAATTCACTTTTCTCAGCTGTTCTTTGAAACCACAGAAACCACACAAAATGCACTGAAAAGCCACCAATTTGCATCAATTTTTGTTTCTCCATTTACATTTGTATTTTCTGAGTTTTTGCATTCTAAAGCTCAACATATATTTTAACTGGAAGAAGCAAAGTGTTAGGAGTTACCATGAGGAACTCACTCTCTATTGCTTTTGAAGGCTTTCACTGGCAACAGGCTGAAAACACAAGACTTAAAATAGCCAGAACAAGACTTATGGCAGAAACAGGGAACTCTACCCTGTACTGACAACAAAGTTCTTGCAAACACAGTATTCACCTGAACTGGATAAACCATCATCTAATTGCAACACCGTGTTTTGTACATTTTGTGCTCTAGGACAATAATGCAGCAGTTTTTATAACAAGGTTTGGCACTAATGCATCGGGAAAGAGCCCAGATGATCGATACGTCCTGTGGAATTCTAATTTGCAGAATGGGATTCTAAACCAGGATGTTATTTTAGTCGGAACAATTGACAGATTTAGCTTGTAAGGTGGTTCTAGAGTCATTTGGGATCCACGAAAGCAAACAGAAGGCTGGGAGAAGAATACATCACAATAGCAAAAAGGACTACAGCGACATTTTGCTGTAATAAAACCCAGATTCTGGACAAGACTCACACTTTCACTATGCTAAGGCATCCATTTCCAGCTTTTCAAGTTCACACCCCCATTAAATTCTTCTAGTTAACCTCCTTACAGTAGGTTTTCTTATCTGGTTGTCTTTCAGGAAACCCTCAGATTTATGGTCTCATGAGCAAGAAGCTAAAAATCACTGTAGAAAGTTCTCTCTACACATGGACACCAAATCTCCCACAGAATTCATCATTAGGTTTATGACAACAGAAGTTTTACCAAATAAATAAGGAAGCACAGACTTGACTTCTTCATCAGAAGCGCTTGACAGCTGCGAATGTGCTATTCATACAGTGGCAGAAACCACATTCTCTTGCATACTGCTGTTATACTTGATTTCATTTTTGTCAGCAAATATCTGATAGCATTGCTGGATCGCATAAGGATACCCTGAACAACGGACTGATGCCTGTTCACTAGGAACAAACGCTGCTACAGTTCAGGCCATCACTGCAAATTCAGGACACACGTACTACAAACCTTCATTCTGGATTGCACGTGAGGATCTAATAATCTGCAGCTCAAAGCAAAACTGAGGAATATTTGTTGTACAGAGAAAACAGTTATTTCAGCATTTCCAGCTGCTACAACACTGGGCTTCCATTCAAGCTGTATTCAATACTTGCTTCTTTCAGTGATATGAAGCTGTTCAATTCAAGCATAAAATAGAAAAGCAAAGGCAAAATTGAATCTATGACACCTGATTATCCTGTGGTCTGTCGTTTACATTTTTCAGTTGACTTCTGAAGTTTAACAGCAACTTCAAGTATCATTAACACTGTATTTCCAAGTCAAATAGTTCCTAAAAAATACAGCTAAGCATTTTATATTTACAAGCATGTCAGCATCACATCCTAATATGTGCCAAATCGAGACAGACTCTTCTGCTGTGGAATATGAATGGTCAATCCTGATACTTTTCAAGATGACCACTAAGTGCCGAACCTTTTCAAACGCCACAAGTCCAATTTTGTTTCATTTTTGTTGTTAAAACACCTCAAGTGTAAGAAGTGGAAGTGCACACATCAGTATGGAGGGGCACAAGCACAGCAGAAGTCAAATATCTAAACAAAGAAGTCCAAGGAGAAGTAACATAATCTCTTTAGACGAGAAAGCAGATGTGGTTGAAATGAACAGGACATTGATGCCTACCCACAGAAGAAAGTGGAATCAGCGAGAAAGGGCTGTGATTAGCTAAGTACAAACCCACACCTTCCTAGCACAACAGGAGACAAGAGGCTGTAGAGTCTCAAAGCGACTGCTACTTCTACCCTTTCTTGATACAGTAAAAGGAGTGACTAACTGTGTGTGGGCTATGCGACAGCCACAGCTCTACATCTTCTGCTACTCAGGAAGCCTTTCCTAACACAAGATGCTATTCTATCTGGTGCGATGCCAGCAATAGTAGTAGTGATACGATGTAGTGAAGATAGACTGACTTACCTGAGCAGAAGGAAGGGCTGGTACCTGTGAAAGACCAATAGGAACAACATTAGTCAGAGTCCCACAGCCTGCCCCAAAGTACGCAAAAATTCTCTGTGCATATCCATGAAACACACATAACAGAAGACAACTGTACACAGCAACAGAACCAAGGAAGGCTGCATCAGAGCTATCAGGAAAACTTGGATCTCCAAGCATTTTGCTAAAGCCACAGCACTTTATGATTTTCATATATAGGAGGCTCTTCCTCTTACCTGAATGCTTTCTTCTTCCTCAGTTACAGTATCATGTTTTATAGCTTCACTGTCTAAATCAGTGCAAACCAGTACTTCAGAGCAGTCTCCTGTGTTCTCACTGCTACCAGTGTCATTATCTTCAATAACATCATCCCTAAAGACAAGAACAGAAAGCCTTTAGCAACCTGCTGTTCCACCTTTAAAATTAAGGAAACAAACACTGGAGGGTTTAGGGTTTTTTTTCCCTAAAGAGTGTCAAACATCAGGGTTGTTGGTTTGTTTTTCCCCCTCATCAACATTACTCTGACCAAAGATACCTACAGTCTCTATCACCTACGGCCAAATTTAATTATTTATGTAGTTTACATATATATCTGAGGTTTTCTCCAACAGCATGTAATAAGACATATTAAAACATATTTATTTGATTTTCATATCAAGGGCCAGGCATACACCCCCCGCTTACTATGCTGACCTAAGGAATAAAAGCACCAACAGCCAGAAGCAGCAACATATTGAAACTAGCACAACTCCATGAGGTCGCTGTACCTATGCTCCTCTCAATATTGAAGCCAGTCAATTTATAGCCCTCTAGTGAGAAATCCCATTATTTCTAACATTTAATCTTCCTAGAGTTCAATTTAAGGCTTGTAACAGTACATCCAGATTAAAACTAACTTATATCGTATTTGTGTCCGTATATTCTATACATGCCATCATCTCTGTTACCAAATGATTCTCTAATTCATCACAAGCCTTTAACTTCCTTCTTCTCACAGTTCTGACTTTAACTCCTTTTTCTTAATTTCAGCAACCCTTTAAAGTTAGTTCTACGAAATCTGCAGTGGATCACCACATTTTTCAGTTCTCCATTTAACTGTGTATTTGACATGCACACAGTCTGCTGGCAGCACTGCTTTACAGGACCCAGATGACCTCATTCAAGAACACTATCATGTATCCTCTATTACAGTTAATCCACAGTGGAATGATGATGAGCACTTGAAGTAGTTGCTGTGCCTGGAGAGTATACTGGTTTCAACCAGCAGTGATGGCACTTTAAGCCTCCACTGCTGTCAAGTCAGCCAGCCTTTAAAACGCTGTAACTGAAGGAACTCAGCTACACCAGGACTTTTGGGCAAGTAACCACTTCCTTATAGATTACTTCAAAGACATTAAATCTCTAACACTAAAACTCAGTTTTAACTTATTACCACCAGCAATGATTATTACCTTTAAGATCAACTGCTAACTTTAGTGTGATGTTTTGTCACAGATAAGACTTCTAAAACCAGTAAAGACTGAACAATTTAGAAACCAGCACTTGAGTCTCCAAATACTTCACATATTTCAGGCTCTGAACAAAGGAATTTAGGTACTGAAGTTCTACTTAAGCACATGCTTTTGGAGTTGGGATATTAATCGTGACTATTTATTTTTAATAAAGCACCAAAATGTACCAGCTTCTCAGTGCTGCCATGGCAATCACCACACTGGTAACATGGCAAGATTTACAATATAAAAAAAAGCTAATCAAATGAAGCTGAAACTCAATGCAAACAGACCCACAGTGCCCATTCTATCCATTTTTAGCTATTTTGTTGACACTGGCAGCCAAAGCAGTAAAATAGCTACACTGATGTGGAAAGACAGGGTAAAGAAACTGAAACAGCATGTACAAGAGCTTTCATATGGTAAACTTATGTCATAAGTAACAGCGGTAATGTAAGAATGAAAGCACCTGGGTCAATTTAAGTATTTACATAAAATTCAGCAGTGAAGCAGTTACAGTCAACAACGTTTTTAGCTACAAGATCAATTTAAAGTATTTGCTTTAAGAACTGTTGGTTACTGACAATTCACAGAAGTTGATGTGGTTAAAAATGCAGAGAAATTGATTCATAGCAAAACTGTTGAACCACAAAAGCCATAACTTCTGCTTTGGGTTGAGGTAGCTTGTTTTGGAAGAGTTAAGATACATAATCCTATAGAATCTGCTAAAATACAACAAAATCTTACTGGTTGTTAGATCCTTCCTCATCCCCACTGGGATTGTTTGCTTCATTGTTACAGCTCAGTCTGTGTTGCTGTATGTGTTTAAGATCGTTATCTAAGCTGCTCTGCAGGTCGAAAAGGTGCTGTTCAACAGCTGCTCTGATTGTTCTCTCTAAAATGCTGCAAGGAAAAAAGACAGAAAATTCCTATTAAGCACTCTCCTTTTGCATTGATCAATATGCAGAAAGGCGGAGATAAACTTTACACACAACAGGACTCTCTGATGACAAGTACTTCAAGGCAAGAAGAGACTCACTTTTCCAGAAAGGCAGTAGAAATTACTGCAACTATCTTTTATTTCATAAGATTTACATAAAGTATTATGAAATCTAGTTAAGAGTAATTAATACATTACAGTTGCTTATTTTTTTTATCAACACAAAGTTTTCTTAAAGCCTAATACATCAATGTGCCAGTAAAATCCTGTGTCTGTAACAGGTCAGAGTCAACCCTGGCACAGGTACCACTTCAGCACAGCTGCCTGCAAGGCCTCCTGAATAGGGCTCTAATCTTAAAAGGTGAGAGCCGCAAACAGCAGAGACAAGGAGCAGGTATCTGATGAAGGACACAGGATATACCCAAAGATATGTCAAGAAAAGCACTGCACTGTTGAAAAGCAGTCAACTCTGTTAAAGAGTTCCTTAGCCAGATCATCCAAAATACGCAAACAGGACCATCAAAAATCCTCCTGTAAGAGTCTTAAACTATTGTATCCCATTTTTACCTCTGGAATTGTGCATTTATTTTCCCCTCAAAGTTACTACACACAATTTCCACTGAACTGTACTCAATATTAACAACTAGAAGTGGTGCTAAAATACAGTATGAATGCTATCAGATCTTTAAAAGTCAATCTATGACATATCCAAGCATAAAACCAAAGTATTTTAGAATCTAGATTCCACCACACTGTGCTCTCATGCTTCTGCAGTCAACACCACCAACAGATATTTTCACTACATTAGTGTTAAATGCGATAAGTGAAATACTTCATGCTAAAATACATTCATTTATAACTGTAACCATCAAACCTACTGCATTTCCTTCTCTTGAAAGCAGACATATCTTCTACGCACATTCTAGTAACAGCACAACTCAAACATTTCCTATTTTCATTGTACTCACTCTGCAGAGGCTGGCAAGATACTTATGGGAGAGATGTGAGCACTGCAATAAAGAAAAGGAAGTTAATGGAATGCAAAAACTTATCACACTAAATATAAGTTTTGAAGTCAACAGGGCACAACTTACAAAATATTTAAAGACTGCATGTAATGCAGCTAATAAAATAAATATGTAAAGAAAACACTGATTTGCACTCCCTTTACTGTCTAGATGAAGGAATCTTAAAAAACACCATCTTAAGCCAGAAAGTTGTAGAAGCAGCAAAGCAGATTTGTCTCTTTCTCAGTACATTATGAAGCTATAAGCTCTCAGAAGTACAGTCTTTCCCATGGGAAATACTAATCACTTAAGACTCCAAAGATTTCCTGCCACCTTGCTTAAGAATGCAGATTTTAACCTTGCTGCCTAAAGCACATTCCACATCACTCTGCTTTCTTCCACAGTTGCAATTCGCAAGCGCTGTTTCCCTGCCTGTCAGACTGCTGCCTCATTTTGTTCTGCAGCATTCAACAGATGAGCAGCACTCTCCAAGGACAGCTACAGCATTTCAAGCCCAAGGCAGGTACCTTCCAGAGGTTTTGAGGCAGGAGCTCTCTCTTTGGAGAACACCTGGAAATCTCCCAGTACAAGCCACTTCAGCCTAGAATATCAAACTCCTGAGGGTGCTGGTGATCAGTGTAACTAACACAAGTTACTCACGGGTATGTGGTCCCTCTACAATCTGAAATTAATACGATCGGAATTCTCTAATTATACACAAAATACTTTTAGACAGTGATGACAAATATGTTAAAAACAAAATAACAGAAGAAATCCCTACTGTGAACAGCTGTGAGGTACAATTTACATATCCCATTTAGAACAAAAGAAAGAAATACTAACTTCATTTCAACTGGCAGGTAGGGAGGGAAGTAAACAAATGCTTTTGCTTCCTATTCTGCATAACTAAGTTCAAAAAGCTGAAGCCCAACATTTTAGCCCACTCATTACCACTCAACAACACTGTTGGCACCCACAGCTGATTTTAAATCTTATTTCCATGAGTTCATGAAGTAAACTCTGAATAGAAAGGAGCTTCCCACTGCACTGGAGCTCAACAGGTACGCTACCTCTGCCAGATACTCGGACTGACCCCAGCCTGCCTTGCACTAAAACACAGAGACGGTCTTCCTCCTCACCCGAGGATAGTTTTAGTGCAGTTAAGGAGTATCTTGGTCAGACTTTATCAAGTTTAGTAGTAGTTCTACCACCAGAGAGGTAAGATAAGTACACCACCTCAAGCAGACTGGCTTTCTCTTCCTCCAAGCAGAGGAAACACAAACAATAAAGGATTTCCACTGAAACACTTGCTGACAGGAAAGTGGCTAAAGCATTTCTTCAAAACTAATGCTGTCCTTCTGCCTTAGATTACTTGTCCTGGGACACAGCACAGCACTGAATGCAAACCCCACATTGGAATAACTGCACAAGCAGGTGCCCACACAAGTTCCTTTTCTTAATGGAAACCTGATTTTGAATCAAGCTCATTTTGACAGGTGTGTTTGCCTTGGTGCAAAACCAAAGCGGATCCAGATGCAAACGCTCTGACAGAACAGGCAGCTCTAAACTACCATCTCAAACAAGACACTGCTGCATAGCTTTGGAAAATTAAACACCTGATATAGAAGGCAGATCTTGCAGCCACTGATTTCAAAGCTGCTGGATCAAACGTCTGAGGGTGAACACAATGGCACGTTGGTTGTTTTCTCTCAAACCAAGGAATAGGAAGAAAAAATTTACAACTTAATATATCTATATTTCATTGATATTTCTGTGCACTGAAGTCGAGCACAGCCCTAGTACTGGTATGAAGGAAGACCTCTGATAAACTCTTTTTGATTTGACCACACTTAAAATCACAAAAATGAAGACATGAAGCTGTGAATAAATTAGCTTCACAAACAAGAGAAGAGAAGAACATGCGCAAAACCATCAGTAAATAAAACAGATTTCAAACCACATCCGCTATCCCAGTGTTTTGGGGAAGTTCTACATTATGAAAGGTATACTCACATTCTAAAAGTACTAATACACAATTGCATACACTGGAATCAATTTACTATTAACACACAGTTACCCCTAGGACAAACAGGGGGTGGGAGGCAATCATATCACAGAACACTGCACTCCAGTTGTAAAAGAGAGCAAAAGAAGTAATTCAGTCAAGGGCACAAGTACAAACACTATTTATAGGAAACTGATGACCTGAAATCCTTTTATTCTACCACTTCAGACAATAAAGAACTGTGCCAAGAATGGGGAGAATCAAGTTCCTCTCCAAAGAATCACGAAGATTTCAGACATGGTTCACAACACAATTTTCCATCTTACTGTTTAACCTTCAGGCCCCCAGCATAGGATCATTCCCCCGTGCTCCCATTAAACACCTTTAGATACATTAGAGGTACTCAGCAAAAGATCTGCATAAATCAGCAGCATTGCAAAGCCCTGACAACCTGCTTACTACATACAGGATATCTTCAACTAAGCCCTTCAGCAATTAAGTGTGTTTTGAACGAAATGTGTCAATAGCTCTTAAGTGAAAATACAACCCAACTTCCCCACTGCTACTACAGCTCAAGGATACTTTATAAAAGCTGTAAATTATACTGCTACACGGAGCTGCTACACTCAGCATGACACAGCAAGACACACAAAGGTAAACAGCTTGGTTTCATAATGCTAACCTAAGAAGCTCTTTTGCACTGCCTCCCTATCCATAGAAAGTTCTGGTGAAAACACACCTGAGATAGACAAATACATTAACCAGAGAGAAAGCAGGTCAAACTTTTTCTTAGTTATTCACAGTTTGTTATTTCTCATTAAAAAAATCAGTTGTGACTATTTCATTTCATGCTATCTCCTAAACCCATTTAATCTCACGTAATTTTCAAGTTAAATAAAGCCTTATTTGCAATCCTATCAAAGCAACGTTTCCCTTTCATATATTTACCTGTGCAGCAGAACTTTACAGGCCATTCTGATGATTTTTGCTACCCCAAGCGAGCACTTCATGTAAAACTGCTTCATTTGGAAACCAGCAAAGCGTGGTGCTGGCTGCTGGCTGTGCATGCTGCTTGCCCGGCTTCAATGGCTGCTTGTCAGGCAGCACTTCTGGAGTGCTGCACTAAACCCTGCAGTCTAACTAGAAATAGACTGCAACATGAGGTCACTCCTGACAATAAGCTGCCCAATCAACACTTGAAAGCTTCCCCAACATGTTGTCGACAGATTTTCTAGGTAGGGATGAGTATTTAGATGGTAATGAGAGCATTAGATTGAAACAATAACTTATTTTGTGGCCATTTAGGCAGTTGTAACATTTGGTCAGCTTTACCATAGATGCATTTTGTCTCGCTTTGCTGCTGTTTACTATTACTGCTTCTCTCTCACTGATTCAATTAGAATCAAAAAGAATTAACAAATATCACATAAACAGTGAGTATGTGGCCCATATCATTGCATTTAATATAGGTCAACTTGTTTATGGAACTTGCAACTTGTCATATCTCATATTTTTACACATATCATTATGAAAAGCCCAAAGAATATCTCAAGAGCTTTTCCATTAGGCTCCTGACAGGCAATATTTAAGATGAACTGCAAAGAGTAAAGCAAATGCTGTTTGGTGAAAGTGCAGTGATTAAATATGTGGAATAATGATAGAGAAGGATTCTAAAGTGATTATTTCAAGCGCTCGTCTTGACAGTCAGCTGCAGTGCTGAGTCAGAGATTCCTTCCTCCAAAAGTCAGGACAGCAAAACCAGGAGAGCCTGGGGGAAAGACTTCTGATAAACAAAATATGATGTTTCCTTTACATGCACAATGTCAACTCACAAACACTCCCCTCTGGGGTAATGGGCTGAAAGGGCACTCAACAGGTTTATTTTTTCAAGCAGTCACTAAATCAAACTGCATTAATGATTACCCACATTTGCACCCGGTTTCTCTCGAACGCAAATTAACACCATGCAGTGCATGAAGGTCAGGTGTTTCAGCAAGAACAAACACCACAAGAAAAAAGCTAGGGAGCAAAGTTATAAGGAAGTTATAGTCTAAATAACTAGAAGGAAGGTCTATACCCCACGGTATGGAACAAGATAACCAATCTTTATAACATGCAGAACATGCAACCTCAGTACTCTTTTCCTTCTCTCCACAAAGAGACTAAAATACACAGATAGACCATCCACAATTTGTCAGGAGCAAAGAAGCCACAAAACTACAGGTTAAAAAAGCTACAAGAATCATGTCTGAGATCTGCTCCTGTTCCTCTTTCCTTTACAAGCCGCTGCAGGCCCTGTGTCAAGACAAACAGCCCCATAGACCAGCAGTAACATTTGCTTTTTTATTTATTTTCTGTATAAAATAAAACAAAGGCCGTTAAATACGTATTATGAAAGCCTTTAAGTTGGGAAACATACATATTTATGGTGGTTAAAAGTTTAACAAAGCACACTGTCTGTATTTTCTTGTTTCATTTTTCCTGCAGTTGCTCTGGTTTTACAGTCACAACTCTCTCCTTCTGCAGGATTCCTCCTTATCCTTCCCCACAAGAATTACGGAAGATGCCAACCATAATTAAAGCCTATTAATGTTTAATTAACCCTAAACATTGAGGAAAGATGTTTTTCTCTTCAGGCTATCAAAAATTAAACTCTCAAACATGTTGAGGTTGTCACTACTGCTGCGCTTCCACATTCCACAGGCAGCTAAATACCTGTGAATACCTGTGAACAGCTAAACTGCTTTACAACTGTAATTGTAGAAATTCCAATTACAGCAACTTGTTTTCCATTTAACTCAAACCAAGATTAAACACCTGCATTACTGACAAGGATAATTATTAAAACAGAATTTTAATTACAGACCCAAGATGCTTCTTTCATTGTTTTCTATTTTACAAGTTCCTGCAATGAAGCAGAAGAAAGTGTGCAGCCAAGCATCCTAACAGAACCCAAAATACACGTTCTTGAGACTATTGAGTCTTAGGCAGAACCTTATTTGTGATTTTCCCTGCATCACTTCCGCTTTCAGTCACACTTTTAATATAGATTCTTCCTCACCCCTCCCCACAAGTTCTTACATGCAATACCCATACCAAACACATGCTGCAAAGGGGAAGAGGTAAAATTCACTCTCTGTAAAACGTGAACTCTAAGTAAAGCAGACTTCAAATAAAAACTTGCTTTCTACAAGCAAGTACAACATAAACCTGTGTATTACAAACGCATACAAATAAGTTCTCAAACAGAAGTTTTAAGTATATGCATCTCCTTTATGAACATTGGTCTTAACTAAAAGCTGAATCACACTCCAATGCTCTATCCCACTTTGCAGCTCCCAAACCTCCTCCCGGCTCCCACCCAGCAGAGATGATCTGAAGAGCCCTCTCTAGAGAGTCTGGTTCTTGGTCAGGTGTCGCAGGGCCCTCCAGCTTCAGTGACAGCGATACCCATTTGGGCAACACGAGACCTTGGCTTTCTATGTATACCTTTTCTAGAAGGCCATTAACAAATTAAACCTCACCTTGTGCATAGGTGCCAGTTATGTCCCTCCTATGCTGATATAACAAACATCAGCCTCTGAGATAAATGTAGTTAGCAGAGTTTAAATTAGCTGAAGACCGATCTTCAGGTGTTCTACAAGTATACGAACAAGCCAACTTTCACAAAACAGGGAACCCAGTCTTCATTTCAGCTCATATTAAAGTGACTTTCTGGACCCTCAATTCAGCAACCCATTCTATAAAGCCTCATCTGTAACCTTACGAACACCATCTCTCAAGCGCTCAAGATTTCCTCCACATTTCTCCTACTAAAGGCCTTTCTAGAACCTCTAAACACCAACCTAAAAATCATTAGTGGTCGATATTACCCCACTTGCTCTCCCATTCTCCTTTTGGTTATATGTAGTTCTCTCTTCATCCCCAGCGTTTTCTCTCTCTAGCATATTTTCAGGAAGTAATCACATCTATAGACTCATCACTACAATTGCTGAATGCAATATATTCCACTGTATGCTCATGCAATCAGAAAGTACTTTCCTCATTTAACACCCAACTAAACTGGGCCTAACAGACATTTGGATAAACAAATTCTCACAGGTTGAGGCAATAAGGAGGGCTGCACAAGGACAGCTCTGCTGACCAGCATAGGACAAGAAATAGCCCCGGGATTTCCCACTGAAAGGGAGCGGTGGAAAGATGGATCAGAATGGGTTCACATCTAAAACTATTCACATGCTTTTTATATTTCTCCTATAAAATTCACTGTTCAAGTACAGCTTGACAGTTTCACTACAATATGCCCTTTTTCCCTTTCTCTGCATAAATCACCATAGTTAATCCAATCTGGGTTGCACAGGCATTCCTCTGCTGAATTTGGGAACAGCTATTTTTATATTGTACTATTTATTTCTGTATTTTACTACAACAATAACTGCACCTACTTATAAAGCTTCAGTTTGTAGACAGACTGCTCAAAAGCCTGACAGCTCCTCTCAGACAGAACAGACAATACTTCAGACTCGAAATCCAAACTCTAAGGCAGGAACAAGGTTACCTTGTTGATGCTGTAACACTCCTGGAATCTGGGAGACTCCCTGTCATATCTAGATGCACCACAGCTGGCCTTTCAACAGGTTTCTCTGTGCCATCTTCTGGAAGTTCTTCAGGCTGCTCAAGCTTTACATCTTCCTCCTCTTCCAAGAGATCATTGATCTAAAAAGGATTTAATCACAGTTACCGGCTGGAAAAGTTCTTTAAAGAAGTACAAGGAATTAAAAGAGCATGAGAGGTCTAAAAAGAATGTATGTGTAAGAGGTGAACATTTGTCAGTTTTAGAAAGAGACAGGCACACTAGACTTGCTTTTATGTTAAACCACATATTCCACATCACTAAAAAGCCTTTTGAAACACTGGACAAAAGCTTTAGAGAAGCACCTCTAACGCAGTAAATGAACACAAGCAGAATCAAGACAAAAAAATCCCAGCCACGCTGAAGTCATGAGGCACAGAACCTTTCTTCCTTTACATATGAAACAAGAGACAGCCAATTGTCCTCTATTCCATAGGAACTCTTAATCATACATGAGAAGCATTTTCAAACACTTTATGGAAAGCAGTATATAAGTCTAAGAATCCAAGCTTTACAGTACTGAATATTTCTGAAGGCAAAGGTAAGAGTATTAAGAAGCTTCCCCAAAGCCTCATCTATTTTTTTTTCCAAACACAGATGTGTTCACTGAAGCAGTTAGATACAGGCAATTTAAAAGTAAAACAATATAGCAACCGACACCTCAATACAGCACCTTCAGTTTTGACAAAGCAACTATGTTGAAACCATAAGAGGATAAACACAAAGTTACTCTGTTTGATTGCAAAGCCCCTGTGATTGATCACGGATCGCCCAAACTTGCAAACCCAAACACTAAAGCAGCAGCAGCCTCAAGAATATACACTTTACATCACCTTGTGCACGAGTGTGAAAGAAACTCACTGAATTAAGAAAACCTGAAACTTTAAATTACACAGAAGGCAGAGAGGAGCTGTTTATTTTCCAAAGGGGTGTAATGTATTACATGGAAATACATTCAGGTCAAGAAACATACTTATCCCTGACTTTCCGGTGTAATTGCAAGAGGATGTGGCAGTGACCCCACGGGTAAGCCCGGCCGCACTCAGTGAGGACAGAGCATTGCTGCACCCCAGGCACCTGCAGGAGGGAGCAGGAGGCAGCAGCAGTGCACTGTTGACATCTGGTGGAGAGGCCACGGAACTAAAGTGACAGCCCCCCAGGAAAAAAACCAAAGCCAAGACCAGACACCAAACAGGCTGCTATGCTTGGGAAACCCTTCTGCTAAAACACAGAATGACCCACAGACAAGTCAGTAATTTCAAAGCATGAGAGCAGACTAACTGTTCCTTAAAGAGCAGTCATGCCAGCCTCAGGTGACAGCCCTCAGCCTGGCTGCAGAAGATACAGGCCAGCTTTCTTCAACAGCTTCCTGCCCACAGCAGGGCTGTGTCAGTTCTCAGTGCTAGACACACTCCTGCAAAGAGCTGGAGAAAGCAAACACTGCAAAGCTGCAGCACTCTGCTACAGGAGCAAGCAGAGCAGAAGCTGCTCAATCCAGAACGTCCTGCCCACGCTTGGCAGAGCAGCCCAGTAGGTGAGAGAGGTGTCTCCTGCAGTCAAGAGGAAGCAACCAGCTGCCCCAGGACTTGCCTTACCTGTCCTGCTAGAGGAGGGAGTCATGGCACAGCAGGGCTTTAAAAACCTCAGTGTTTCTCATTACCTTCCTTAGCAACTGCAGTTATTTACCCCTTTTTCCTCTTTACAGAAAATACATCACTTCTGAAGCCAACTGAATATGAGAAAATTCATAGTTTATAGCTTTCTGTATTTCTGAGGAAAAGTTTGAGCCAAGATTTTGATAATAAAGCCACAAACCTGGCTTTGATAATACAGAAAAGTATTTCCTCCAACATTATCACTTTTACACCAAGACTTCCTAGAATTTAAAACATCTGCAAACATAAGAAGAATACTACATTTTCATTTCCCTTAACACCTCTCCATCTCTGCATTTATATAGATATTCACAGAGATATTTATATATATCCCAGGATGACACGGTATTTTACTGCACAAACTGAAATTTGTTATGAGGAAAGGCAGAAGCATGACACTGGATACCTCTCACCACACAGAGGTGACTGACAAGCCTGGCAGCTGAACACTACTAGGACCAAGAGGATTTCTGTTCCACTTGACTTTTTTCCCTGTAATTTCAGCACTTTTCCTCACTAATATCAAGAATATCCTTTGAAGTCTGAGAATCAGAAACACTAGTCAAGAAATTCTGGCATAGGGAAGCACCACTGATAACATCATCAAGTGGAGTGCGAGACCCTGCATGTTCCTCTCAGACACACCTGGATGTATTATTGACCAAGACAGACACCAGCATGGCTCTGCATTCACTTGAAACACAGCTCTCCAGTCCTAGAAAGGTAACTCAAAAGCTGTACTGTTTATGTAGCATATTTGTGTTGGGCAGGATAACACCGTTGGTTCAGTGCCAGTGTATGTTTCTCCATAGCATAGCTATACAATTCCACCCGCATGCCTATGTTTGGAAAACCCATGTAAGGAAATGCCACATTTTGTCAATTTGCAACAAACAGAAAGGCATAATAGAGTTATAATTCAACCTATCTTTCAAAAACATAAATGAGTGTAACAGATACCTAAGTGATAACATACTGCCATTTAAAATATTCTTACCTGCTCGGTTATTGAGCTTAAATCATTGGTGGATGAAAAATCTTCCTCTTCATTTTCAAAGAATTCATAGTAGTTCTCCAGAAGCCCCGCCATTATTCTGCTGACCAGTTCTTGTTCTTTCAGATCCTCCACATCTGTGTAAATGCTAAAGATTTCAGCACTGGGTTAGTTTAGAGATATGAATTCAACTGTTTCCCCAAAGGCTCCTGTGAATGACTTCTATGACTAAAGGCTGTTCTTCACACCATTATCCCTAATCCGTTCACAGAACACAAGAGAACTTTCAGTGCGCCTTCACATCAGTGCATTATAGAGATTTATACTAGCTTACATGTATTTGTCAATTAACTTTTCATGCGGAATATTTAAAATGTAAGTATTTTCCTGTAGAGGCGAATCCCCAGGATACATTTTATACCAGAAGAGCTTTCTCGCTACAAATAGCAATCTTAGAGGCTATCTCTACAAAACGTGAACCTCAGTATTATTACAGTAATGCAACAACCACATCATTGGTTTCTAAAGCCACAGCTCATAGACAAGCTGTTGGGCAAAAACTAGACAAGCATCTGGGCAAAAACTATACGACAAAACTGGGATGAGGGAGTAGGGAGAACAGAAAGAAAGATGCTGCCCAAAACATAATCATAGGAACATAGACTGGTTTGGGTTGGAAGGACCTTAAAGCTCATCCAGTTCCTACCCCCCGCCATGGGCAGGGACACCTTCTGCTAGAGCAGGTTGCTCCAAGCCCCGTCCAACCTGGCCTTGAACACTACAAGGGATGGGGCAGCCATAACTTCTCCGGGAACTCCATCTTGTGTACTTGCTACTGTTACTCACGGACTAGAAACGAGTTAACGCTACAGATGTACTTTGTCAAACTCACACAAAAACACCACATGAACTTCAAAAACCAACTTACTGAAAAACATCCGGGCCAAAGACTGCAGCTAAAGAACTCGCTGACCAGATTTCCTCATGATGAGATGCTACATTAGCTAAAAATTTACACAGAAACTTTAACAAACTGTAATTAACAGGTGGAAGCTGCTGCAAGAGGAACCTCAACTTTCTTCCAAATTCATCTTCATTATTATAATCTGGAAAAGGTAAAAAAAAAAATATTTTAATCACAGAAATAAATACCTGCTTTTTCATATTTAATATTGATTGAGTTTTTGACTCTGCCAATTACTTGCTTCTGAAGTACAACTGACTGGTTCAGAATAGCCTAAACCAGTAGTATTTGACTTGTGTTGGTTTGGACTGAGATTCCATGACTAAATTCCTTCACGGATAAAGGAAAAAAACCAAAACAAACCAAAACTCAACAAACAAGGAACCAGGCAAACAAAAACCAACCCAACCCACATATCTGAAGGGTATTAATAGTGGTGGTACTTCATAACAATCTATCTGTCCCTGCATTTCATCCTCTCATTTCAGTCTCTGGTTTAGTTCCTTCCTCTCTGATCTCTCCAAGAGAGGCTGAGAACCCCTTTCCCATTCTGCCATTCTTCTTCAGTGATGTCAGAGGTTTGGATGGGTGGTGAAGAGACAGGGATACATAACAAAAAACCCAAACCCTTCCCAGTCTTGTTTCCATAGCACAGAACCATCAGATTACTTTCCCTAATTATATACTAATTATAAGTTTAATTTCTTCTGTGAAACAAACTGATAACCTAAACCAATGACTTCCACCCTATTCTCCTCTGCATGGCCAGTTTAGCACGTTTTCCCCAGTTAATGCTGATTACATAGGCCAGCTCCTCCATATCCTTTCATTTTACCACTGTTGCACAACAATTGCTTCTCAGAAGAGCTCTAGAGATGGCAACAGCTCCAGAGAGAGCGTGCTAACTTAAAACCTAAATTCTCCCAGTTTCTGACAAGCTCCTTTGCCACTTCTTCCTCTACAAGCATCCCATTCTCAGCACTCTACTTCCTTTTACAACACCTAACTGAGGAATACAAGCAATCTCAATACAATCATCTAACACATACTTAGCTTGAAGCTTGTTGACTCCTCTTCAGACCTAAGAAAGGCCCACCATAAAACTTCCTCATTCTCACCCCACATTTAACTATACCCTTCAGCAAATTACCTCCCTATCAATCTCATCTGTTACATTATAAGCCCTACAAGGTTCAAAGAGTTTACAATTGTTTGTACCTAACAGAGAAATTTCATAAAGAGGAAATGTTGGGAAATCCAAAGTGGGAGAAAACTGAATACTAAGATACCCCCCCATCCTTTCTCAGGATTTGAAAACTCTTCTTAGATTACTCAGAAGGGAAAGAAGACATTTGAAGATGATGAGCAGTTGCTGGGTCCTTAATGTCAACTCAAAGTTGCAAATTCCCTTTTGTACATGTACAGTAATACCGAACAGTAACATGCAGGACTTCATTTACCCAGACACAGGTAACACCTACAGTATTTGAATACAAGTAACCAGGCACAGAAAAATACTACCTCCTGGAAACTGAGCTATGCCTATCAGACAGTGAAAAAGCCAAAACTTGAGTAGAGGAAACTGAAACTCTAATTTTAGTCTCATGAAACAGCATTTAAAGGTTCATGTGTTCTGATTTCCATGGTGCAGATAACTTTAGATCTTTCTAAAATCACTTTATTTTAAAGAAAGTAAAGAAAATAAGCTGCAAGTTAAAGAGAAGCTTTTCTGTGTATTTGACAGAAAGGAACTAATTGGGATTTACATGCTGAAGAAAAACTCTTTTCCCAAAACAACCCCTATATAAAACACGTGTTTTTTACAGTCATCTATTCAAAAAAATGGAAAAAACCCTATTTTCACACTGTATTTTACAAGTCATAGAAGGGAAGTACACTGTCACACCAATGGAGTCCACCCCCATCCTATTTCCAGTCATGATATTGCAAATCAAGGTGCACAGCAGTATTAGCTGAGCAATCAGCAGCATTCTGCATTACTGTCTTAACCATCCTTCTGTCATCATCTTTTTCAGGTTTACTAGCTGCTGAAGTCCAATGACCCATGACATTAGCAACACAAACCAAAAAGCAGACATATCACTAGTGAAATTCCATGTCCACTTCAGTTTCTCATTACTGCACAGGACAAACAGAACTTCAGCCTTAACAAATTTCTCTGATCAGCAGCTTCTGAAACTTGTTTCTAGCAAAGACTACTTAGTGCCTCACACATCAGTGTTCAGCCTCTGCCCACCAGCTATCCAGATAACCACCCCACATGCAACATTTCAGGATATGGGGGCTACCAAGGGAGGAAAATGAAGCAGCTTCACACTCAGCAGATGACCCTCCAGTTTAGCAGTAGGTAAATACAGAGTAACAGTGTACAAAACCCATGCTATGCTATGCTCACTCAGCCTGCAAACCAATTCCTACTCTGAACAAACCAGACAATCATGAACGCTACCACATTCTTATGGGGAATAAACTCAACAACAAAACATGCACCTTCCAAAGCAGAACAAGCCCAGCACTTGAACTGAAGTATGAACTGACACTGGAAAATGAGCAACACTCCTACAGAGTGACAAACCAGCAAATCCCTCGGTTATGTCACACGGTGCAGAGCTCCAACAGCAATGTACCCTTTGAGGACATTACTAATGTAGTGCTGCAAGACAAGCTTTCTTACTAGTCAAGTTATGAATCAACTCCAACACCACTCAACACAGCAGAGGCCAAGAGACTCAGGAGACTGGATACAGACAGACAAGTTGGGAACTGGTAAGGAAAATACTGCGCTAGCATATGGGTGTCAATGTGAAAGGGCAAGGTTTTGCAGGGTATGAAAAGACACATTTAGCAACAGCATGCTGGTGACAGGGTGGGTTTTTTTCCTCCTACAAACACGTTTTAAACTGAAGAAAATCCACAGTGGGAGATCAAACACAACATGAGCATAGGGCTCGAGATCTCTTCTCTAGTATACAAAAGCTTTAGGTGCTAGGAAAGCATAGGCAGAGTAAGAGAAATTAAGAGGAAATAAGAGAAAAGCAGAAAAAAGCATTCCTAGTACTCTGAAGCATCAGTAGAAGATGTCACACAACTTTGATTCCAGTAGCTCTGACCACTGTCCCAGTACTCATGCCCAAGAACAAGGAATGCTCAGAACTAATCAGCATGACATGCGGCAGCTTCACTGTTTTCCTCTGTGATCGATAAACTGTGTCTATGCATGCGGTCTGAGTTTCCTAAGAAGACCTATTTATCTGGGGTTTGTGCTAAGAAAAGGTTATTCAAACGCCCCCTGATACACACATGATTACACAGAACACCAAAGACACCCAGTATCACTACAAATCTCCATTTAATACTGGGTTTTACTCTTAACATAATACAAACATTAAATCAAAACTAATTATTACCTTGAGAAAGTTGCATTAAATGTATGTGCAAACTGCCAGGGATGACTGGCTCTGGAAGTTCCTGAAGAAAAAACCTAAGAAGGCTGATAGCTGAGGGTACATCTGCTTCTTTAACCAGGTCCACATCTTCTCCATTATCATATCGTTGCCGAAGCCACTCCACTGTCTCAGCATTCCCATTGACTTGAAAAAGTCCTTCTTGTTCCAGACCCCCTGAGTTAGACAGAAATTGCAGAAATAAACTTTTAGATCTAGTATGGACAAATATTGCAGAAAATACTGATAACCAGATATGCACAATTCATACACTGACTGAAACACTTCCTGGACAACAGTTTTGCAAGACTGCAGCAGTCCTTTTCCCAGCAAATACATTCTTATGCCCAGCTAACAGTAAGCTGAGTGTTACAGTACCTAAACCATATCATTTCCTATGAACTATCCTGATAAGCTGACTGCTTTAGTCTCAGTTAGGAAAAAAGTGATAATCAAATGTAACAGAAGGACTAAAGAAAGTGCGTATCACCAAAAAAGAATTCCAACTAAATCACATCCAATTAAATATAAGTAACTTTAGAAAAAAAGTACTCTTCAAAAAAATACAGCTTACAAACCCCACAATTTATTCTCTAAGAATAACAGCTCAACACATTCAAGTACAGCAAGATAATACATACCATGTTCCTCAATATAGTCCACCACATGGCGGACTATGAATGGAACCTCATTGTCTGGTTGCCCTTCTTGCTGCAGCTCATCAAGTGGAATTCCAAATATTTTGTTAGCAAGAACAGAGTTGCAGTTACTCAAGGAAGGGGAGGAGCTCTTCCTCATATCTTTTTGCAGCCAAAAATCAAAGCTGTCTTTTCTGTCAAGTAAGAGGAATTAAAACCAAAAATCATACTTCAGTGCACGCTGGTTTAATCACCTACTGCAAATACTCTTTGGTCTCTCTCAGTCTGTTGACTGATTTAATGACAGGTTCTATAATGACTCCAAGTACAGCTAACTAGAGAAACAACTATAACCAAGATAGATGTTATGGAAAATCCTCAATAGAAGACTGAGAAGAACATATATAGCAGCAAAGAAAACTCAGAAAATTCTAGTTACAGCATCGCTGCTTAAGTCTCAAGGTGCTTCAGAAGAGAGATTCTTCAGTACATTTCCAGACAGTATTTAACGGTCAGGCCTCAGAAACCCAACACAAAAGCCTCTCAAGAGGAAATGGAACTAGTGGATCATAACAAACCAAACCCACAGGCTTTAGTTACATGAAATGACGAAGTATTTTGTGGTACACAACTCCACCGCAATCAACTTCTAATATATTCAGCATTTTCTGGTCTGTACAATAGAGCTTTCAACACCTGCATCAAATTAAACATTTTAATAAACATAAATCCCCAAAACTGGTTTCTAGATGCTCAGTGATACCATTCTTCCCACCATGCAGAAGCTCCAGCTTTACTTGCAAGCCTTTGCTTGGTAACAGAGGTATTACCAAAGACAGTGCGTTTCAGTTAAACTGTTATCCTGTCAGAACCAAAGTATTTCTTTTAGCAAAGAAAAACCCGTCTTTTCAAAATAAATAACCAAAAAGAAAACATACTTGCTTAAATGCAAGTAGTTACTTTCGTAGAGGATGGCCCACAGACCATGAAGTACAGCACTGCAACCAAACGTAATCCTCTGATTACTAATGGATTGATAAATTCTAACAGATGAGTCACACTGAAATCCACACTTCCTTTTCTAATAGCTTGAGTACAGCAGTTGAAGAAACCCACCTCAGAGTACTTAAACAGCCGAGTTTGAAAAACGTTTTCTGCGCCAGCTGCCCTCACTGACCAAGCATTCTTTTGTCATTTATGGTTGTTTAAGATTATGGCAAAAGATCAGCCTGTAGTTCCTCATTGAAGAATAGCAGAACTCGATCAGTACTTCAGCAGTTAATCTGAAAATAAGGAAAATATTATTAGAACATAAAGTTTTCAACAGTTTTAAACTCAGTCACAAGTCTAAACATCGCATTTGAGGAATTCTCCTTGTTAAGTCATCAGTTTCTTGCTCTGATCAAGAAAGTATAAAGACCTCATCACACAAAAAAGCAAAACCCTTTCTTCACTTAGGAGTTAACCAAATGTAAAGCAAAAGCTCGGGACAGCTAAGCCTTAGCAATTATGAAATGATTGTCAGACTCATTCATTCTTTTTCCAAAGAACCACGAAAGGTGTAGTAGGTTGGACTGAAGTGTTCTACAGTACCTGCCATACTAAAACATTTCATGGCTATAAGGTTTTTAGAAGGATCTCTGGCTTAACATCCCATCTTTAAATGGCATCACCAAAACCAAAGTCCTAACTAAGGAACATAGAGAGTCAACTAGTTTTCAGTGGTACAGATCCAGGAAATTGATCATGTGTGCCAATTTCCAGTTCAAAGCCCAAGTCAACATCAGATATGAATACAGGAAACAACTTCCCCAAATTAGGTTCCCTTGAACCAACCACATTTTAGCCACCTTTTAGAATCCCAACTATCTGTATATTTTTCATCTTCTCAGCTCTCAAAATAGCTACAAACCACAGCAATTGCCTTTTCGTCTTGCGTGGTAATGAACATTGAAATTGCAGCTTCATGACACAGTGGAGCCCATTTAAGGCCCAGGTACAGTCAAAGGGTCATCTCAGCTCCTTAATCTCACCTAATACCTGTTCTAATTAAACTCAAGCAACTGTAATTGGGCAAAACTAGCTTGAGACATATATGTACACACATAAACACAAAACACACCACCAAAGCTAGACAATAAAAAAAAGCTTTCCCTGGCTTTAAAAACTGCCATTTCATAATTTGAGATCAAGATGAGAATTCAGCTGACAGACTTGAGAAAAGCACCTTTCCTCTCTTTGCTCCCCCACATTGGCTCACGTTTCTATTCAGAAAAAACATCAACTTTGTCTTCACTTTCAAAGTCCTAACACCCATTACTCATTTCAGTACCAAAATGCCAGTCCATTCACTAGCCTGCGACACCAGGAATCCAGAGCCATCAGTCTGAAAAAACTGACATATTTTCCTGCTCCAAATCCTCCCCACACTGCACCCGTGCATTAACACTGAGTCGCCCCTAAGCTCTATGCAGCACTGCTTCAACCTCCTCAAAATTTGCTCGCATTGAGGCTTAGAGAAAAAAAGTATTTCATGAAAAAAGTGTTTAAGTTTTAGCCTAATGATGTAAGCAATGAAGCAATGCTGACCAATATCCTCTCCTGCTGTCATCAGTCTCTGTCTCTTGTAGATTTTAACCAATCCCAACATATCATGCAACTTTTAAGATCTGAAGATGCACACAGTCTGTTTTCTGAAGTTCTACCAAAGTCAACCATGTATCCAAAAGGAACCAGACAGGCTCCTGTTAGTGGGGTTAATGGCAGCTGGGAAAAAGCCTTTGATGGATCTACCACAATGCTTCAGGCTGCCTTGCTGAAACTAACCAACCAACCTTCAAATAAACATCAAAACAATCATCACCTTATAAAAAGTAAATTAGAAGCAACCACTTCTTCATAATTCAGCACCAAATGAACAATCTTGTGGTCCAGCTTCCTTAGCAAAGACAACTTTGTGCTTAGTTAGCCAACATTAAAGCGCTGCCATTTTCACTGGGTGCTGCAGATGAACAGGCTACCTGAATATTAACTTCATTCAAGAGACAGTAAAATAGAAGTCTTTCCACTGTCTTTTTTTCACTAGCTTGGTAAGGTAACAATGAAGTCAAAACAGCCTGATTGTCTCCTTGTTACAGCCAAACCAGATTGACAACCCAAGCTCATACTATAAACATAGCTTTATAGGGCTTATCATCATTTATAGGCCATTACCTATCACTGAAGGAAAGGCTCAGGAATCATTATATCTTCTCTTCTTATAATGATCAACAGCTTTTCCAATTGCTCTCACTTGACTCAAGATGTCCACCACTTTAATGCAGACAATGTACAAAAACTAGGCAAGATACATAACCTTCAGTATTACTTCTGGAGTCATTTACAAACCCTAAGCAAGACTCTGGGGGGGGATAAATTTTTGGGGCGGTTTGGGGGTTTTTTGCGATGATCAAACATTTCAGAAAACAGGAAGTGATCCATTCAACTATTTGCAGTTTTGCCCCTTTTATCCTGACCCTTTTGAACAAGTGCTTCCCAACTTCACAGCCTACATGATTCGCAAGTCCTATCAAGGGAAACACAATTAATTAAAACAACACACCAACTTGTGCTTTATTAGATATATTCTGGTTGCGCCTTTCTCACCTACCTCCCCCCTTGTTACTACACTTACAAAGATCCCCTACACTACACTGATGTTCTACAAAATGTAACTACAGAAAGTTAGAAACACACCTTATTGTGACCATCTTAGACCATGATTTTGAAAGAGGCTGAAAAAACCCCACTGCACTATGTCTTCCACAACATCCCCAAGAGCCTTAAATGAGGGTAAAACACTGAGTTTCATTCCATGTATTTCAGGGCTCTTATCCCATATTAAACAAGTTTCTTTGGGTTTTGCTGGTTTGTTTGGGGGTTTGGGGGCTTTCTGTTGTTGTTGTTCCTTCTATGTAGTTGTTGTTAATAAGGCAAGTACCAGGCAAGAGTCTGCTGGGAAAACAGCACCACAAGTCTCATTTTGCCATCATAATAGCATTCACTTATCTGGGCAACAGAAGAAGTATTCACACCCACATATGAAATGCCACTAAAGAAAACACAGAATACATGGCTAACTGTTAGTATCTGAGCAATACATATGAAAGTTTAGACTTAAAATTAGCTCAGTTTTTACATTACTGGCTAAAGTACAAATATATGGGTGTCTTTTTAAATTAAAGTCCTCAGGGCTCCACCACCTTCCTTTAAAGCAAAGGAATGAAAAAACAAGAAGTAAAAATAAGATTAAAAAAGGCGACAAACTGAAATCACGTCACAGGAATGAAAACATTCATCTGCCTGTAGAATTTCTGCCACAAGACTCAACTATTTAAGCAATTCTTTTATTTGCTTGTTTTATCTACCAAGAAATTCATATCATCTGTGAAGCCAGAACCAAAGCTAACAATGTCTGTCATTCTGCTCTATTTTTAATGTATTATTAGGTGCGATTAGGAAACATCAGTGATTTTTTTTTTTTTTTTTAACATGAAAAGTAAAAACTAAGTAAGATTTTGAGATAGGGATAAAAGAGCTAAAGCACAATCACTTGCCCCTACTTCTCAGGAAACACACCTCAAGTTGAGACTGGCTTTTTCAGTCCGCAGCACAGCATCCTGTCACCCACCCACATGCCCTCACACTGGCTCCAAAGAGAACCCATACACATCCTCCACTCCAAGGAGGATCGTTTCTGCAGGCAAGGAGGTTTAGTTACAAATAAAATCATCTATTATGTTACTTACATGACTTTCTTATAACTAGCAAAAATCCATGATATCCCTCTGGACGCATATAGTAAACATACTTCTAAATCCAAATAAAGAATTTTGTTTTCAGCTAAGTTTGAAATGTTCAAAGTTATAACAGATCCTAAGAATTTCAAACTGATGGGCTAACATATTCTAACTCGGAGTCACAGAAACTTTCCTCATGTAGGGATATCACCCAGATCCAGCTGTCAGGCATAAGCATGAGCCAGAGGGTTTGCCTGGGACACTTTGGTGTACCAGCTCCCCGTAGAGCCCACAGCCCCACTTGGCAACTACACACAGTTTATGGCTTTAAAAAATGGCAACCAGCACTCTACTCTTTGCTCTTAAGTTTTAGCAAGAGAAAAGGAGCCTTCACTCATCTGATTTTCAGCTTTTAATTGGCTAATAAGTAAAAATAAGAGTATTCTGCTCATTTGAATTAATCCAGTCAAAATTGAAAAGACGGCAGGTTGGGGCAGGAGACACAGCTTAGAGGAAAAGAAAAAATAAAAGTTAAATGCCCTTAAAAACTCCTATCCCAAGCTTTTAGCAAACAAACAGCACTACCACAAACTCAGGGTACACAAGAGGACAAATGCTATTTGTCTCAAGAGAATAGCTGAAAACATGAAGAGCTGGGCAAGTGCTTAAATATACACACAGAATACCCTTCATGTAAAAAGGATCATAAATTTTAAAGCAACATTTAAGTACTCATTAAAAAGAGCAGTCAAAACAAAAACTGCTTAAGGATAGACGTTTTAAAACCAGAAGATTAGCTTGAAATAGATTCTTCAAGCAAGATTTGCTCTGACTGTAAGGGAAATCAGCTACTGGGAGGCATTTTAGCCAAAAGTCTGGATTGGCAAATCAGACAATTGGGCTCAGCTGTTATTTCAAATTTCACAAGCTGGGCTTCTCAAGAATTTATTCCTCATTCCCATGAAGGCAGAATGTTTTAAAAGAAGTGTAACTACAGAATGTAACTCGCAGTGTTGAAGGAAACCATGTCAGAATAAACGTCTTTTCAAGCACGCTCGACATCCCTGCTCCCTTCATTTCTTAACATGGTTATTAACTCTTCACTGACACATCTGCTTTCTGCTTAAATCTGAATCAAAAGGCAACAAGCTTGTGGCAGTTTTGCACACAATCACAGGAGTCAGCAGAAGCAGGAACACCAGCTATTTAATAAATTCGCTACTTGCATGTACATGCCTTCACATGTGTGCTCTCACACACACACACACGACCTCAATTAGCTGGAATTCTCCATCATCCGCCACTAGCACTCAGAAAACACTCAAAATACTGGTGATAGGGACAAAGCAAATAAAAGCACAAAAAAATACAACTGCAAATTTAGTAGAACGCAATTTTTCCTTCCTGGAAACACAGTAGCACGCTGCCTAATTTACAAATTAGACCAATTCAAAACAAGCCTCTATGTCCTCACCATGGAAAAAAGCAACAAAACAAGTCACGAAAGCTCCTCTGAAAAAAGATATTAGTAAAATTGATGAAATTTGGGACTTTATTTTTAAAATTTACAAGCCAAGAAACCACAATATTGACCTGGATTAGTTTTCCAGGCTTTAAAGTTTATTGCACAATTTCAGCTGCCAGCACCCTATTAGACTTTCTGTGAAAAAGCCAATGATCCAATACAGATCTTCACAAGAGGCAGGAGAGTGGGCAGGCTCTGGTTAGATGAAATGCAAAATAAGGAAAAAAAAAAAAAAACACCTACAAAGGTTCAAATTTTAAGCACCAAATTAAGCATTTAGCAGCTGCATTGCAATAGCATTAGTAAACCCTTAAACACAGCGACTGATTTAAGCAACATTCCAAAACGATTTTACATTTTAAAGAGCAAGCTGACAGATCACCAAAATGTGAGCTGATTTTCAAGTGGTTTGATATGCAAAAAGAGTATTTTATATTCACTTACTAGATGAACTCCAAAGGCTTTCAAACAGCATTACAGCAACTCAGAATCCTTCTACAACTATACTGTAGCAGGAGGAATTCAATAAAACCATCAGCGATACCAGAAAGAAGTCGATGTTTGCTCACTGCTTCACACCCACCACTGAACACTGCCAGATTTGCTCTCAGCTGCTGCTGCCAATGCACATGTGCAGAATTATAAAGAAACTTCCTGCTCACCCAGATCCCGTCACATTCTTAACAACAGTAGTTAATAAATAAAAAGGCTTTTGTATCTTGTGCAACAGCTAATTATATTCATGCTACTTGCCTCCCCCCAAAGTAAAGCTGTACTCCACCAACCACAAATGTATAATTGCCACTACATCAGATAATGACTTAAGTGCAATGGCGTTATAAAAGTACACTGAGGTAACAGACAGGAAGAAATTATCAGTAAAACTATGCAACTTGAGAGGTTCACATTATAAATCCAAAGCAGCTTAACAATTGTCACTGCTGTGAAGACAGACTTTGGAACAGAAGTCAAGCTACCACAGAGACACCAAAAAAAGCGAACTATAAATAGATAATGCACTTAATTTATTATACATAAGTTATCCTATTACATACATTTATCATCAGCCTGTTTCTCTCCCTCCTAAGCAGGTAAGCAGAAATTCACACTGGAACTCAACACATTACAGAATGGCCTGTTCGCTATAGAAACACTGCCTCTGTCAAAACGATGACCATGTGCCAATCAAATAAAGGACAGTGTTAGCATCCCCACTGAAGGAGTAAGACATCTTAATGAAGAGTTCAATGACTCTTTGAATTGCAAGGGAAGAGGGGGACAGAAGAGAAAGGGGGGGGGGGGGAGAGAGGGTAGAAGAGAGGGGACTACTAATGAGGTCCCCTCCACAACCCATTCTTGTCAGAACTTGATCATGACCAAATCTGAAGATATCACCAGAATCACAAGGTTAGAAATTACACTGCAGCCTAGAATTGAAGTAACACGATGACAATAAAGAGTGACAAGACAACAAAAGATTTAATTAAATGTGAAGTTAAGCAAAAAGGGGAAAAAAACCCTTTCAAATATACAAGCTTAAAAAAACAGGCAGCAAATAAAGGAAGAAAGAACGGCATTCATAAGATTTCAGCTTTCATCTTTTCAATTTTGTCCAAGTATTATTATCCTACACAGCTGAGCACGAATTTTAATCCCAAACACACTGCAGGGAACATTGAACAGAAGAGACATATGAAGAGAGCAGGTAGGGAGACTGGAACCTGGACAATCCATTCAGGGCTCCCACCAGATCCTCTGTTCTGACCGAGCAGCTGCCCCACCCTAACGTCCTTACAAAGCTCCAGATAGCAAGGAAAATAAAACCCTCAATACCAAAAAGCCTCTGCAGGCACAGTCTTTGTTACAAGCTGTGTGAACACGAACATAATGCAGTATCTTTATTTTAAGCTCAGGTTTTCTTTTTTCTAAGACAAACGTACAGTATAAAATTTCACACATTCACAAGTGAGATACCTCAAGAGCAGCCTTGTTTGTTACTATCAGAACTATTAATTTCACTATAATCAGAATATAGTCCTAGATTCAGGTGCAAAATACTGCCCATTTCTTGCATGGAATGACTCCACCCGTATGCTGCAAGCAGAACAGGCTTTCAGCACTGGCATCACCCAAACTATGGGGTTTAAGAGTCAACCCCCCCCCCCCAGCTTTACAAAAAATAGATGCAGGAACAAACAGATTCTCTTTTAGGCTGTAAGAATACGCAGAATTCATCTGAACTGACTAAACTCTCACAAATCCCAACAGTTGGCTACGAGGCCAGTACAAAACTACAAAACCAAATCTGAATTTGCTAAAGTCTTCAGCCAGGTCATCGTTCCCAAAGTTTTTGCAGGTAAAATTTAGAATTTGAAGGCAGCAGTGGTCAGCAAGAGACTCAAAAGGACTTGCCCAATTTTACTAACTTTTCAGGGAACAATGCAGAATTCCTGGATTCTCTGCCTGCATACAATTTTGAGACGAGACATACAGCCTCTTTGTTGAATAACTGATATATTCATTACTTTTAAAACTGCATGACAAGTAACAAATCTCCTTCTTTAATGGCCCTTCACAGAAGATTAAATACTCCTTCAATTCTATATCTCCCCCTCAAATGTCCCAGATAAAGTGTTATTTTTTTTTAGCTCCTAAGTAACAGTTTCCACATTTGAAATGATTAACAAATACAGAACTGGGCCTGCAATGCAAGGGGGGAAAGAAGAATTTAAAATGGTTTACGATCTTCCACCTCACACATGCAAATACTGCCTTGCCCTGCGAAGAAGTCAATTCACTATCATCCTAATGGCTGCTAGGTTTTTGTTTTGTGTGCTAACATGGCAGCAAAACATAACCTGGTGTTATGTACAGGATTTAAGGAAAACTTGAAGGCATTCTCCTACTGATAGCAGATCCTCTTCCTTAGAGCTGAAGCTTCTTAAGGCAGGGTCAGGGAATGGAAACCAAAACAACAACCAAAGAGGAATAATAACAAAAATCGAAACTAGAAGAGGCTTGGCAGGTTTTATTCACTTTCTAATGAGTCCTTGAACAGGGCATCACTGCTGAGCTATAAACATTTCAGCAGAGATCAAAATGCTGAGTATTTGAAAAGGGGAAAAGCACCACAAAAAGCCTTCACACACAGAAGGTCAGCGCTTTCATGACAGTTACTGTCTGCTCCAAAAGCATGGAATATTTCTTCAGCCTCACCTGCTTTTGCAAACATGCTGTTATATACATGAGAAAGAGAACTTCAGTGCTTGCACAGGTCTCCTGTTATAAGCCATAAATATTAAATTAAGTCTGTTTATGAGCTATTAAAAGGTCTTCCAATGTTAGAGGGCATACAGCAAGAGCCCAGACTGACTCAGCAGATACAAACTGTCTTTTCCTATGCTCAGATGTTCTGACACATTGCCCAGGTCAGAATCTGCAAGCATCAGAAATGATCAGGAGCTTCTCCTGGTCAACATCTTTAAATGTAACCATGAAAAACACTCGACTGATTTTTCTAAAAGAATATTGTGAATTTCCAGTTTGAAGCTTTCAAAACATCGGGATATTTGATTCCTTGTAACACTGTCAAGACAAGGAAAGGATTCCTATGGTGCTAGACAACATGGAAAACCCAGACAAAGAAGGTAAGTAAATATTGTAAATGCCTTCAAAGCTATGCAGCAAAGAACACGTAAAACAGTTTAGTGGTAATAAGCAGTAAAAAAAGAGATATGAAACAAACTAAGGCAGTGAATTTGTTATAATGTAAGCCCACAAAGTAGCTTTTTCTTTTTTTTTTATGCTGGCAGATTAAACTGCACAGAAAACAGAAAAACTTCAATCCCAAATGCTAATCCAGTTCAGCACTTTATTCCGAAGTCACAGACTGACTATTCCATCCCTGAGGGCACTTGGGAATATGTGCCCGAAAAAAAGAGACAACTGCATTGCATTTTATATATTCAGTTTTGGTTTTCTTGAGCAGGCAAGAGTCATTTGGTGCTATTCACTCTCTTCATTTGTAACCTTTTTCCACTCCACTGTTCAAACTTAAAAACGCTGCCAGACCATGGAACTCCCGAGTAAGAATTAAGTATTAAAAGTTCAAGTTGCAGCGTTTGACTGCAGTGCTTTTGTGGTTGGGTGTTTTTTTTCAAACCTGGAAGAAGTACCCTAATATTGGAGCATCTCACACTGAAGCAACTTTTTGGTAGCAAGAAGCATTTACATGCAAACGTTTAAACCCCTAAGGAGCTTCCAAGAACAATGGAAGCAGACACACTGACAGATTCCTCAGAAGACACATTTGCTCACAGGATGGAGTGCCGTGCCCATAATCTAGCATTCTTAGCGCTAGCCTTGCCTCCTTATTCACACTAGATTTAGTGAATACCCTTCTTTAACTTCTTGAGAGCAACTTTGCTGGCAGGGAGCTACCAGGCTAACGCTGTCAGCGCGCCAAGCCCCATGGCAGGGGGGAACAGAGCTGATCCACCGCGGGAGGAGGGCACAGGCTCGGCAGCCAACCCCGCTGGAAAAGCCCAGAAACCCCTGCAGGCTGCCAGGGCTGCCTCCGAGGCCCCAGACACACAAGCGCAACCCGGGAAGCGGGCGCACCGCTTGACAGCTCCCTCCGAGAGGCTCTAGCAACTTCTGCACCGCGGCGCGCCCGCCGCTGCCCACACGAGGAAGCTCCCGCGCCCGCACGGTGCCAGAAGGTTCCTGAAGACTGACGCCACACTCTCCCTACCCCTCAACCACCTCCGGACCGCAGACCCAGCCCTGGGCCGCCCGACCCGCAGGCTGAGGAGCGGACCCCCCCCAACCATCACCACCACCACCACCATCACCATCACCATCACCATCACCATCACAACCCCCGGCCCGCACAGCGCCGCGCATGCGCCCCGCCGCCCCTCACCGTTGCCGGGTGACTCGCCCTCCCCGCCGCGCTCAGCGCACCGAGCAGCAGGTTCCTCCTCCTCTTCCTACCCCGGGGGCCGGAGCGAACCGCTCCGCTGCGCTCCACGCTCCCTCCGCAAGGCCTCTCCGCGCCGCCGCTGTGCCGTGGCCCCGGGGCCGCCGCTCAGTGCCCCCTCAGCCGCGCTCAGTCCGAGGATACC
>JAOEHY010016157.1:0-12964 GCA_025447955.1 Psilopsiagon aurifrons | reverse complement strand
TGGCCTTGAACACTGCCAGGGATGGAGCATTCACAGCTTCCCTGGGCAACCCATTCCAGTGCCTCACCACCTTTACATTAAAGAATTTCTTCCTTATATCCAATCTAAATGTCCCCTGTTTAAGTTTAAATCCATTACCTCTTGCCCTGTCACTACAGTCCCTAATGCAGAGTCCCTCCATAGCATCCCTATAGGACCCTTCAGATACTGGAAGGCTGCTATGAGGTCTCCATGCGGCCTTCTCTTCTCCAGGCTGAACAGCCCTAACTTTTTCATCCTATCTTCATATGGGAGGTGCTCCAGTCCCCTGATCATCAAAATTTTAAATGGAAATTATCCACCTAGCAATAGGTCTGTCAGACTGATTTTGTACTCAAAAATTTAATGGAAAAGTTCTGTCTGGACTCAACTAATGAAAAAAGTCAGCTGTTTAATCAACGCAGTTCATCAAAGTTAAAAAAAAAAAAGGAAAATTACAAGTTTTTATTATACCGGCAGATGGCAATGTAATATATTTTATGGAAAACATTCTATTGAAATAACTGGACTACAAAATACAAGCTGCAAACATTTAATTCATTACGCTTGATGGACTTACTATTGTATCTTGAGATATGTCAATAGGTAATTGTCTCTGGAAGAGTGTGTTTCTAACAATCTTCTCCAGGGGCTGGGTCTTAGTGTTAATGAAATTAACACTTTTATCTGTGAATTTGTAGAAAACACATAACCATTTGAAATAAATCCTGCAAGTAAACTCAATGGTGTGATGAATCACAAACTAATATTGAGCTATACTGTCTCCAAAAGTTGCAAGCAAACATAAAACATGCATTTAATGGGGCCAAATGAGAATTCACCTATCTGACAATACATAACCCATACTTGAAGACATGGCAATTCTAAGAAATTATCTGCATCTTACGAAGAATAGTAAAATAATCATGAGCTTTCAGAACAGCACTGTCACCAGCAGAGCTAACTCACTGTGTTAGAGTAATTGGGGTCTATAAGCTTACTCTTACTGTCTGAGTGCACCTGTGAGTAACAGCTCAGCTTGTACTCGAACAGCCTATAACAATAAATAGTGAGAAAAAGGAGTGGAGAAAGGAGGTGGACGGATGTACTTCTCTTGGGCAGTGGGGTGGAAGCAAAGAGAAACTGGATCTCAACTCATACCCTGAAACACATCCCATATGGACCAGTGAGGACTTCAACACCAGTGTTCATAAAACCCCTCATCACTCTCAGTCACCCCCTCTCCCTTCCCCAGTGCCATGGAGCCCAGGTGTCCCTTCTGGTCCTGCTGAGATGAGGTGGCCTTCTCTGGGAGGCTCCATCTACCAGGCAGGAAGGACGCCACTGACATGGCAGTCAGGAGGTTGAGCCAGGACCAGAGGAAGATCTGTGACAGTTGGCTGGCTGGCCTCTGACATTGCATGGAGAAAAGATGCATCGCTAAAATTTCTTCTTCTTCTTTTGTGGGTTTGCTCATTTCCAAGGAAAGTCAAGGGCATTTTTTGAAACTGTGCTTTACAGAAATTGTTTCTGAAACTATTTCAATTGTACTTTTCATACATGGCCTATAGTACACTAAGGGTACCACTTTCTGGTTAATTTCCAAGAAAATGGAATAGAACTAGAAAAGTTACAATGGCTCTGTATTTAGTAGTCATGTGGTTACAGTGCAGGTGCTGTGCTGTTTCTGGCAGTGGCAGTGCAAAGAGGTTATATTGCTACATTGGTGTAAACTTCCAGAAGATCCACAAAGATGATCAAAGGACTGGGAGAGAAGCATTTTCATCAAGGATTAAGAAGAGATGGAATTAGGACGTGTAATATTATCACAGATTAAAATTGCCAACAGGCATTTAACATTAATGTCTTAAAAATATTTTTGTCAATAAACATTTGTAACAGCAGAATGAGGGAAAGCAAACCTTGGTGACTGGGTGAGGAAGAAGTTAGAAAAAATTCACAAACGTGCAAAAAAGAAGGAATAAAAAAAATCCCTGAGCAATTGGTCTGTTATCCACCACTGAAAACATTCAAATCAAGATCATTTCTCCATAAAAGATAAGTGGTTTAGTTCCAACTATATTAGTTACAACATATACATTGGATTTATTCTTTTGGAAGGTAACATTACATGTGGTTTTCTCAACTAAGTTAACAAGACTTTCAAAGTATGGTTAGAGGACATTTAGAAAGGACACTGTTACAGAAGGAAGGATGGAACCAAATAAAATGTGTTTCATCTAATTTATTTACTACACATTTGTAGTCTAAAAGCTGTATGATAGCACCTAGTGTTTGCACAGTACTTGACAATAAAAGCACTGAAGTCTGCCCTATTTAGACCCATTAAACACTTCTCTGAAGGTAGTAGGTGACTGTTCAGTCTAATCTATTGAATTACTCATTTGACACAATGGATTGATGCAACCTGCATTGATAAACCATCCATTTGAACAATAGTCGTCATTCTGAATTCATACAGGTCAGTTCACTAATTTATATCTTTATAAATGTGTAGTAAATATATCTTTATTTTAAATACACTTTAAATATATTTAAATATACTTCTCATCATTGTGGGTCACACCAATTTAGAAGGCTAAATCCTGTTTTTAAAAGTTCTTTACACTCTAATCCTCATAGGAATTTAAGTCTCTAACAGTCATTAATGTGACAGGGATGATGAGGTAATTATCACTAGTTAGTAAATGAATTACTGTACATCACTGTTGAAAATAGAACCCAACCATCTGAATCACTCAGGCAACACCAAGTATATAGAAATCATTATATTAAAATCTGTACTACAGCAGTCTCAATCCAGTGAATTGCACCAGGTGCCAAATTGTACAGAGTTGATTCCTCTGCAAATACGAGTGGGCTGAGGATTCTTTGCTTAATCAACAGTACAACACCCACTTCCTTCCATTCCCCCTTAGGAGATGTCAGCCTTCTCAGGCTGAGCCAGTCTTCTCTTTCTCACTTGTGCATGACACTACAGAATGCCCCATAAAATTGTTGATTCTGTTAGATTTTATTTTCATTTCAAAGACAAGCATAAAAATCTCTCTTTGTAAAGGCATTAACATTTCCTGATCAAAGCCTCCTTACCCAAAGGTAAATATAAATGGAAGATTAACCTGAACCAAATGTTCAACTGAGTTATTTAGTATTAATAACACATTTTTACCCTTAATCTTTAGGTTAGATCATGAGTGATTAGTTTTTCTGAAATCATGGCAAAAAGCACAATCATACTATAAGGAAAATATAATTATTCACAACAGAAAAATGCCACATCACGTAGGGTCTAATATCCAACCCTGCGTTCCAATGGAAGATTGATGCGAAAAGCAATGCCAAATGACATGTAGGAGAACAGGAAACATATTTTTTCAAGTATTTCCTGTCAAGAATATTTGGCTAAGCAGAAAAAGCTTGTAGGTATCTGTGTCAGGAAAAATCTATAACCCAGGTAACTGGATAATCTCAGTTTTAATTTCCTTTGCTTTGAAAATTCCATGCCAGGAATACTAAGCAAAGGGAATAAAATTTTTCTACAAGAAGATTTTTTCAACGTGATATTCAGGTGGAAGACAGCTGCAACATTTTTGTGGATTAGCATTAGTTTCAGTAAATTTATTTATAGGGTAAAAAAAATCAGCTGAAAACTTAGCAAGCTTGATGCTGTGGTTCTTTTCTAAACAAACAATTTTAAGAGTAATATATAAAGGTTATCTTATTAATAATTTACTTTTATTTTCATTTTTAGCAAATGTTTACTAAATTTGAAATGTTCATAATGAAACATTTTCTGGGTTTTAACTATCAATCTATAAAATAAATAATTTGACATTGATCTCAAATTCATTTTTTTCCACTGGTCAGATCTGAACTAAGATCTGGAATATTTTCTATTCGTCTTTTTCTTTTTTTTATATATAAATTCTTAGGTTGCAGACTTATTTTTAAGAAATAAGCTATTGTCTAAAAAAACCCCAACAAAACTCTCTCTTCCAGAAGTTAACTTCTTTCTTTTTCATTATGCATAAACAGGAACTTCATTCCTCTTTATTATCCAAACAGATGAATCAATTTAGAACCCAGTTACTTGTGGTTATTCCTGTATCTTTAATGTGATTGCATTAATGTTAATATTTTTCACCATGAATCCAGTAGTAAGTTTTTCAGCATAATAACAACTGCTTACATGTGTATTGTGTAATTCTCCAGTAACAGTAGCTTGTCATCATTCCATTTGTCAAATGTAGAATACTTTAGAACTTTATAAAGCTTGTAAACTTTACTAAAACCTGAAGACATGGTTCAGGTCAACACTGCAAAGAAATATCTGTCTGATGTGATGCAGAACCATATTTTTTACTTATCTGTAAGAAACCAGTGTTCATAATTATCAAATCTCCGAAACAATGGCAAAAGAGAAACATTTTCCTTGGTGTTTTTAAATCTTGTGGGTGTACGCTGTTACGACAACCTTACAGAAGATTATGTGGGTTTGTTACACTCACGCTTTCACCACAGGACTCTCCAATACATCAGGTATCCAGAGAACAGATAAAGTAAAATGCTATTCTTGTGAAACTGCGCATAGAATCATAGAATACTTAGGGTTGGAAAGAACCTTAAGATCATCAAGTTCCAACCTCCCTGCCATGGGCATAGCTCCACTGCACAGAAAAATTCAGCGTGCTCAAATAACCTGACAGTATTTCTGTCTTTCATACAGGTCTTCAGAGAAAATATTTAGGGAGGCCATTTAATCCAGTAATGCTGTTTAGGTATGATGGGATTAAGTGCCTGGAGACTGACAGCTACCTTACTGGAAAATTGTTGGTGCTTTGGAAATTTTGTGTACTAAATATCAGCATGAAAGTAAAGCCTTCAGAAGATTTACAAAAAAGAATCATAGTGATGACTCTATTTACGAACAAACCCCTCTCCTTTTTCATGCAAGTTTTCTTTTTCCTGGGAACAGACAAGAGACTATGCTGAACTGCAAAGAAGCTTTCCATTGAACATGTTAACAAAACCAGTATCTCTAAAGAAATTTCAATTTCAGTGGAACAGTATTTTATGATAAAAGTAAAAAGTTCTGAAAGTGTTTTGCCTATTCACTTGATGAGTTAGATAATAGTTCAAGGTGCTTTGTCAGCTCAGAGCTCTAGCTATGGCGTGACTGTAATTAACTAAAACATAGTAGCATTTGTGAAATTTGCCTCTGAGGTTATGTTTCTGATGACTTTATAGGCAATACAATATCAAATACATATCTTTTGTTTTGTGGGGGGACTACTGGCAGTATTCAAGCCTGACTGTCATACAGTTCATTTGCAAAATGCTGAGAGGTAAAAATCTCAAATGGGACCCCCTCACCCCCAAACTCTCAGTTTGGAGATACTTTTATTCACCTGAAAAGGCTTCATTACAGCCACTAGATTTCCCACATGTTTCTTCTTCCTTATTTCCTTCCTCACTGGGAATAGCCAACTTTGGTTGGAAGCGACTGACAAATATGCATAAACTGGGTTTGAGGTCCAGAAAGCCAGGTTATTCTCCCATTTCTCCTAGGATAGCAACTATGACCAATGCAGCCTTTGCAAGAAGTCCTGTGCATTTACTGGTTTAGATTATACTGGTGCATTTCACACTCCAAATTGAATTCCTGTGAAGGTGAAAGGTGGTGGAGGCTTCAGCAAATCTATTTTCAACACTGACATTTCCTAAATGAATTAACCCCATGATTCAAGATGTCCATTATTCGCTCTTTGTTTTGGGCACTGATCTTTCTTATACATTTAACAAATAAAGCACAGGATGTGCTTGCATTAAGCATTTCTGCCTGGCACTTGTTTATCTCCCATACAGCCAAAACAAAGATCAGAAAAGATACCTACCTCTTTTAGATTAGAAAGGGCTGCTGGGAGCTGATCTTTGACAGGATCCTGCTTTTGAAGCTGCTTTTCAGTTAGGTGCCTAAAGTACTGGATACATTAAGTCCCAAGATATGAAGAGGTTGGGTCTAGCTTTTCCCCTTTGCCAGAAGGACACTTGAGTGAAAGCACAAGTTATAAGACTTAGTCAGTGATGTCCAGACTGGGACACAGTGTTTAATGTGGTGTGGGGTTTGTTTGTTTAGGGTTTTTTTTCTTATGACTTAAATAATTTCAAAATTGTATCTTACAAATGGATTTTATAAATAAGAACTGTTCATACTGTTGGTTTCCTGTTTGGGTTTTCGGGGTTTTTTTTTAGGGGGAGGGCTTTTTTTTGTCAGTTTTAGTTAGTGAATCCCATTGAGTTTAGTGAGAGTATAAAGGAACATAACAAGACTGTCACTCAAAAAGAGGCTCTGACCTTTTATAGTCCCTGTCATTCCACTACCATGCATAGATCACTTTGAAAATCACTTAAAAATGAAATGGTGGACTAAGAATGAAATTTTAATACCCAATAAGAAAACTCAACCTATGATGAAACAAAGCAAGATAACAGAGTAGAGGATGTAAATATAACTTAAAAATCTTTGCCAAGACAAAAGTAACAGCCAAATCCAGGTAAACTGTACCTCATTTGTCCATATCACAAATTTTTAAAGTAATATTAACGTGTAGTCAAACCTAGAGCATATGCACATTTAAAATTAACAGACATGTTCTTAGATTGTTGAATATATCTAGCAATATTTATATACTTTTTGCTGTAATAATTTGGTAAGCTAGCAAACTTCACTTTAAAGGGAAGAAATTTGTATATGTATTTAGATTGCTTTTGTCAGAACAAGTCAGCCTTCAGAGAAGCTTCATCTTTCAGCAAAAGTAAATTTGTTCTAAAATTTATCCTTTCACAGAAATAAAATTAATGCCTGCTGAATAAACATTTTTGTTTCAGATAAACTTTAATTTCTTTTTTCCAGTCTCTGTAATGTCATTACTACAATCTCTTTTTCACTGGTAGAATCTTAATAGTAAATGGATAATTTTCCATGCCATTCTGAACAACTGTAAAAGAATATGTGATCAACCTTTGTACCGAAATGATCAGAAATTCATAATATAAATAATTAGATTTTAATTAGTTCTTTCAATAGTCTATTTCTGAAATTTGTTACAGATAATCAGTTGCTATACTAATGTAGCCCAGCAATAATCAACATTCAGCTTTCTGGCACTAATCACCGGAACCATGGCTTGCTTCCTAGCATTTAGGGCAGCCCTTGGAAATAATGTGATAAAGCACTCAAGGGCGTTCAACCAATTAGCATGCTTGGATGAGTGAGCTTTCCAAGCCATCTGATTTTAAAAGTGGGTGCCTCATGCTGTGGAATATTGTCTCTGCTGAGTTTCCGAAAGGCTCTTCCATAAAAAGATGGGGATGGAGAACAAAACTGTAATCAGGATGTATTAACCTGAAACAAAATTCTGTTGGTCAGTCACAGAAAACGGATTCTATTAATAAATATTTTTTTTTTTTTTTTTTTAAAAAGGAATGTGTGGAAGAAAAGGGTCTAGTTATAGTTGTGATTTTCCTTTACTTTCCATTCTTAATGCTAGATTTGCATGATGTTAACAAACATGTAATGGGCAACTTAACTATGGTCATGTTACAATCAGTATTAAACTTTCAGAATGTTTTGGGAAACCAAGGTTGTTTGAGTTTTGTGGGGGTTTTGTTGGTTTTTTTAACTCTTAATTTACACAGTTACACAGCATTATCTTTATGTAGTGGATAGAACGAGGGTTATCTTGTTTTGCTTAAGATTTGAGGTTCAGAAATCTCTAAATTCCGTGTTCTTCTGGAAATTTGCTATGAAAGATTCCCATTTCATTGAAAAACATCCCGTAAGTTTTAGGAAAAACTTTCAACATATTCATAAGATGTAAAGACAGCTAAAAATTCTTGTTTGTTAATACATGCCATTAAATTAATAATTAAAGCACCATTTTCTGTGTGTAAGGAACTTTGCATGCAGCACTTATTTAAAAAAATATTCTTTTAATCAAAGTCTTGCTGGTAAGCAAAATCTACAAAAGATGACCCGTTTATTCTCAGACAGATTTTATCCAATGCAAGTGTTGATTTATACATTTGCTTATTTTTAAGCAGTGACTGTGTTGCCTCAGAATTGATACGAGATACTTCACTTCTCTACCCAGTTTATAATCTAGTAATAACATAGTACTCACTAGAAAAAACTCAACAAAAACGTAATTCTAGATTTTTTTCTGAAGTACTTGAAAATCGCTCATCTATGATCTAATAGAGGGAATTTAGATCTATAGTATATTAGTAGAAACAAGTGATTTTAAACTGGATGCTGAAACAAATTTATTTATGCCTATACTTTCTATTTTACATCATAAAAATAAGAGCTATGCAACTGTGAACAGCTTGGGTTGGGTTTTTCACCAAAAAAAAAAACCAACCCAACCTCAAAAATACCTTGTGCAATGAAATGTGCAAAAATAACTTGTGCAATGAAACACTTTGTGAAAAAAAAATGTTGACTTCCTAATTTGTTCTAGTATTTTCTAAATTTTCCTGCTAATTTATATGATTAATGAGATTCTTCCATAGTTCCTTTAAGAACTCAGAGATTTTAGGGACAGAAGGGATAGAAATGTGTAAATGTCAGTGGGTGTAACTTTGCTTTACATTTACATGGTCCTGTGCTGCCAAACAGCAACCCAGCTAGATATTATAAATTTCTGTATCTCTATGGCCATGTTCACCTTACCACATCCAGAACTGCCTTGCATTTCCCAGATCCAGATACATTTCCTGGCATCAGCCCGCATTGGACCAGATCCGGGCAACATTAAGTCCCACCCATACTCACACACCTTCTTTTTCACGCAAAGAAAATGCGAGTACATACCAAGTACAGAAGCCACTGCAGAGTATCTTGAAAATTACACCCAAACACAGCCTATATGCCCATTTGTGTAGAGGGTTTGTTTGGTTTTTTTCTTTATGTTGAGAAGAAATTTAAATCAGGAAGAAAAGGCAGGGGGAGACTTGAGCTGTCCCAGCACATTCTTAGTGAAAAGTGGTGTGATCTCTCTAATACTACTGTATCTAAAAAGCCTCAACATGTTTGCCGCATTTTCAGTCAACCAGTATAATTGGTGTTAGCTGCTCTGACCAGCAGTGTTTCTTTCAGTCTTTCTGCCTCAATACAAGATTTGAATTGCAGAGACCATCTCTAAGTTGCACAACTGTCTGTCAGACTGGCTACATCTTACAGGAATCACACAGCACATAAGCTCAGAATGACTCTGTTGTACTCCCCAATTGCAGACACAAACCTGAGTATTGGTAGCTCTCACTATGACTGTTGTGCCCACAAGTGAATCAAATTAACTTCAAGTTTTCCTTTTAAAAGAAAAAAGGCAAAATAGACTTGGAAGAAATTATTGTGAAGAACTAGAATGTGAGATGCCTACATACAGCTCTTTCAATAGATTCTGTGCTTTGAGATAAGCTTAATGTTAGGGAAAATCATTTTCAGCTCCTAAAAACTTTACTACCACAGTAGAGATTAAAATGTCAAGGAGCATCCTGAGATATAGGAGATTAAGTAAAATTTGCAGGTTTTTTCTTATGTCCTGCTATCAGATCTCCCAGGAAGATACCATGCAAGAAAATATAGGCAGCCATGTTGAGAAACATGTTAAAAAGCAACCAACCAATAAATAAAAACAAAACAAAAAAAACCCCCAAAAATCACAAAATACACACACATAAAAAAAACACTCCTTGCAAGAATTATAGTACAAAGACTTTAGGAGATGGGTAAAACTACAGTTTTCTTCAGTAATTCTAGCTTCCTGAAAGAAGCTGTGACTGACCAAACACCTCCTCATCAAAGGAATCCAAAGCAGGATTCCTTCCTAAAGGTACTAGCCCAGCCTTGCTGCCTTCATTATGATCCATGTGGCAAGTCTTCTTCTACATCTGAGAAGAGATTTTAATAGTCTAAGGCATGTATTCTCTTTCCTGTGCCTTTTCTGTGCTCACAGTTAGAGCAGACCAAAGGCTGCAGTTAGCATAAGGCTTCCTCAGCTCCTAACATTGTTTTGATTAATTTCTGTCCCTTGTGTGCATTTGTGCAAAAGAGGAACACATGGGTCTGCTCTCCTACTTTAATCATCCTAATCAAGGCATCTCTTTCATCAACATCAGAAGTCACAGTACATTGCATATTCTACAGTAAATAAGTGCAGGGTGTGCTGTGGATTGATATCTACATGGCACATAAAAGATCTGGAGCACAGTTCAAAGAGGAAAAGGTTGGGTTTTGGCTGGTCAGTAGTCTTGTGTTGTACTATATTACTCCTTTATGTCTTTGGCTAACAGGGCTTCTGAAAAAAGGCCAGCTCAATGAACTCCTGTGGGAAATCTCACTTTTTGTTCCTTGCCAGTTTTATTTGCTGGCTATTCAGAAAGCTACCACACAAAACTTATTGCCTCTGTTTTCTAATCCAACCATAAAATAGCTGAAAAGGCATGAAAATAAGTATCCACACCACAAATATCTGAAACCATCATGGTGCTTTGGGTCACAGAACCTCATTTTTCAGCCCATCAAGTGCTTATATATGGTTTCCATTATCATGCTTTCTCTGTGGAGGCGGGAAAGTACTGCCATCCTCTTCACAGATGGGAAACTTCAGATCAAGCTTAAGATCAACCCTGAGCATCTTTCTGCCCTTTTCCCTCTGCAAGATATGCTGTGCCATGCAAGGATCCTACATCAGCTCCCAGTCTTCAGCCTGAGCTTCCACTTATCAGAGAGTCTTTTTCTACCACACGGTTGTCAATTAGCAATTAGTCCTTTTATGGCTCTTCTGAAAATTAAAAGCATTCCCTTCTTGTTCAGTTCAGCTCCTCCCAAAGCATTTGAAGCCTTCATTTAAATGTGACTATTAAGGCTTGGGGTTTGTTTTCTTATTTGTTATGAAGATGATGATGATGATGATGATTACTATTTAGCTTTGGTGGGGGATGTTTTGTTGTTTTTCCTTAATAACCATATGCTTTCTCTTTCTTCTGCACATTTTAAACTTTACAGACAGATGGTCTACTCATACATGTAAAATTAAGCATATAAAATGGCCTACTTGTATAAAATAAAGCATATGCATAACTGTTTGCAGAATCATGGCTTCAATGTGCACATAATAAATCCAGAGACAGCTTGCCCATGTCTCCTGCTGGGCAGCCATACAAGTTGGCATATAAGGAGCCATAAGACACTCCCCTTTCCTACTTTTTAAGAGTGGTCCACATCCCAAGGCACATACCTATTTGTTAAAAGAGAAAAGCAGGGACTTCTTCCCATGCTTCTGTTTCTCAGATTCAAACTAGGGAACACATACAGTGGGACAAGTAACTTATTCCAAGTCACGGTGGTTATTTGCACTGCGGTCATCAGGGTGCAAGGCAGGACTGGATAGTGACTCTCAGAATTAAATACTTTACTTTTTTTGGGGAAATCAGCAAAGAATGAACAGCTAGTTAGCAATTTGCCTCAGTGCTGTATGGTCAATGTGACTATCCTTGGATTTGTTGTTTCATTCAGGAGGAATAAAGATAAAATAAAGTGCAAAAAGCCGTGATGCATTTTTTTCCTCATCCATTTCAAACCCTTGTGGTCCTACACAGGACCTCTTGGCACATCTGAATGCCTTTAGTTAACCCTCAGAGCATGATTTAATGGGGGCACCCTTTTACTGGGGTTCACAGAGACCTTGTATGCTGGCGGCAAGATGTGTCCTTATTGCGCTTTAAATTTGCTGATGGTAGAGGAGTAAATGCCTGTGAAGAAGAAATACCAGCATGCTCATCACCTTTTACTGAGCATATTTCCATATTTCACCAAGCCTTTCTAAGCACTTGGTAGAGAGACAGCTCTGTTTATTGGAGGTGCTTGCTCCCCAAGCTCCTGGGACTGTGCCCAGTTGCAATCACAGCAGTGTTATTGCAGTTCCTTCCTGTCCCTTTGATGTAGCATTTGCTTTTCAAATTCCTGCTGCTTTCACTCATTTTTCTCAGTCTGCTTTTTGGCTTGTTTTCTGAAGGTACTGGGGCTCTTTCAGGGATAAGGCTTTAACAGGGAGCGCATGTTTCTCCCACCTCACTGTTTTGCTAATTCATAGTGTTAAAACCTGATCAATTTAGTAGCAGCAACAACCCCTAGAAGCACAGCAAGGACTACATCAAATACAGAATCCACTATATAATGCTTACAAGAAGACAGTTTTAATAACCAAGAAACTGAATCCTGTTTATTTCCCAGCTTCTCTCCTTACTCCCTCAAATTACTGCAGGAGTTTAAAGAATTTAGGACCATGGAGGAGGCACTTCGTGCCTTGCAGAATGAAGCTATTAAATGTTGAATGCCTTGAGGCAAACAGTGTAGGAAGACAACAATTAGCAAAAGTGAAGGGGCTCTCATGTATTCACTTTCACAGTCCAAGAAGACCAAATCTGCCATTAACACTGAACCTAAATGAACCTAAATAAACCTAAATTTTGAGTTAGATTTTTCAAAGTGCTCTGTGCAATCATAAAACCTGTTTTTACAATTTTTAATTATCAAGTTAGAGAGGTCCCATAGCTCTGCACAGGATTTTTAAGGGCATTACCATGTCAGAGAACAATTTGCATTTCTCTGTATATAGAATGAGGATGAGCATATAAAACTCAAACTGAAAAAAGAAGACACTGAATCTACTGCTTTTTTCTTAAAGTTAGCACAGCTACCTTTAGGAAATTATGTACTCTAGGTATGCCTGGAGGGATTTATTTCGCCTAACAAAACTCTTTAAAACCACCATTTATTTTATTTTTTTTTTATTTTATTTTATTTTATTTTATTTTATTTTATTTTATTTTATTTTATTTTATTTTATTTTATTTTATT
>JAOEHY010016156.1:3187-13421 GCA_025447955.1 Psilopsiagon aurifrons | reverse complement strand
TCCCTGCCCATGTCAGGGGGGTTGGAACTAGATGATCTTAAGGTCCTTTCCAACCCTAACTGTTCTATGATTCTATGCTTCCATTCAAAAGGACCTGGAGGCACATGCTGTGTTTTTCACGTTGGTCAAGACTGTCACAGCAAATTCTGCTTGAAGGGTTCTGTGCTGGCAATTTCTTGCTTGAACAGAGCTCAGCATTGTCTTAAACCCACCTGCAAATATGTGTGTCTCATGTCAAACCATGATGTGAGCACCACAGTTTTGGAGCCAGGTGTAAAGCAGGGCAAAACACAAACCTAAGCCACTTGACCATAGGCCTGTCTGATTTTTACCATCTGCTGTGAAGAGAACTGCATAATCCCATTTTTTCTGATGTCTTTGCATATAGACAGGAGCTTGCCATGTTTCAATGTAAAACTGAGCTAATAATTCCAAATAGATACAAATGCACCAGATGCAGTAGCTCTTGCCTTTATGTGTATTTCATACTGTTGGAGACTTACTGGCTACCAAAAATAAAATGAATTTTGTCCATTTCCTTACATGCTTCAAAGAGTAGGAGTTCTTTCTTTCGTTTTTTTGTTTTTTTTTTTTTTTTTGATAGATCATTGGTCATCAGAAGTGCCAACCAATGTCATCCTTGCTCATTGCAGTGGGGTTGCATGGGATGACCTTTGAAGTTCCCTTTCAAAGCAAAACTGTTCTTTGATTCTTTAGCCTGTTTAAAAGATCCTTAATGTCGCTGTAAGTGCCCTTAATGTCACTTTAAGTGCTACTTAATGTCACTGTGTTAGGTCTTCTTTTGATTTCAGAAGGCTTTGGGATGAAACTTGGTCAATGGAAAAGATTTAAAAGCCAGAGGTAGCTTGAAGCTTCCCTGCACTTGTCCTGCAGCTTTTTTGGTGGGAGTCACTAAGAAAACAGAATCACATAGAGGAAAGAAGAGCCATTGAGAGCTCATTTATATAGCACCATACTTCACCTCTCTCAGTTGGACTACCAAAAGAGGTGGCCACTTGAAGGCGCTTAGGCTTTTCTCAGTTTTGCAGGTAGACCTAGAGCATCTGAGTAGGCTGTTTATTTGCAACCTCTTGTGCTGGCATTCTCTAGAGATGTCCAGTAAGAGATTTTGATTCCAGAATTTTTTTTTCTTTTCAGAGTAAAAACTAACCCTGGAAGATCAACATTTCTGTGAAGTAACCAGATTACTTTGTTAAGCATTTCAATTAAACTCACTCTAAAGGTTGGTATTTTCAGCACACTTGCTGCACAATCACAGTAAGTATAAATGAGTCTGAAGGGGAGCAGTGTCCCAGCGAATGTTTCCCACTCAGAGAAAAAGATGTGTAGGGGTAGAATTTGTCTAAGAAAGCAGGGCCTGGATCTGATGGCTGCAAGATTATCTTATCAATTCTACTAGCTGAATGAAATATAGAACATACTTTGAAACTGAACTCAATTCTAGCCATCACTGATCTAAAGCTGGGGGCTTTCTGTAGTCTTGCCTTTAGACTCTGTTTAGTCTGTAAATATACATAAAATCCTCCTAAAAACTAACTTCGTGTTGCTTTGGCAAATACTCACACAACACCTGAATTAATGAATATACTAATGTAGTGAAGGTTTACCCTTCAGCTATCATATTCAGGTAGAGTCTGCAGACTCATCTTCTTCAGACGCCAAAGAACTGGCTGTAGGGTGCTACTAGAAGCAATCAGATCTGGTGAAATAAACGTCTGTGCACAGAGAAGCTAAGGTGTGTTTCTGACTACTGACTTAATTGTATTGGGTTTGTTGCCTTCTGTTTCTTGAGTTACTTCACTGAACATCCGTTCTGACACTACTAGATAAGCTGTATGGCTTTTTTTAATGTTTAAGCATCTATGGTACCACCATTTAAGTGCCAATTTAATAATTAGTTTCTGGGAAAAAAAAGGTCCGCAGCCTTGAAAACATATTTACAAATAAAATATGATAAAAGGAACTTCGATAACATTTCCTCTCCTCAAAGGCGTATAAACATGGCTGAACTGAAATCTTAAAACAAGCAAGCAACAAGAAACAAAAAGATAATTTCTTGAACATTCTAGGGAGGTTCTTGCTCAGCCCAAGGAATTACACAAAGCGGACTGCAGGACTGATAAGAAAAAGGGTAAGGGAGCAGATCAGAAGTACATCATTGGAAGGTGCAGAACAAAAAATTTGCACAAGTGAATATTACTTTGTGGAAATAAATACTGAGATCATTTGTATGAATAAATACCAAGACAAAGCAAGAATTTTCCCATAAAGGTGTTGATTAGGCAAATAATTCATTTACACAGACATATAGATAAGTCTCTGATTGTGGTAATCATACTGTGCAAATTAGACGATGACTGTAGAAGGTTTTTCAATGGGATTATACAGTTAATCTATTTGAATAAAAGAACACTGACTTAAACTCTGGATAATTACAATTATTATCTTTCCTCAATAAAAGCATTTACAAATTTGACTGAAAAAAGCGGCCTGACAGCAAGACTGGAATCTTAGGGTGAATAATATTATTACTTTGAGAATTTGTGTGGGAGGTTTTACATTTGTTCTGCTTTCCTCTTTTCTCTCAGGAATATAAAACAAATATTGGGATGGTGCCATGGGAACTAAAACAGCATTTGCTTTTCTGGAAGCCTTCTTTTCAGCATTAACCTGCTGCCAATTTATTGTTGTAACATCCAATTCGTATTTGTAGATTGTATATTAAATACAATAGAGTAACGCTTCTGAAACTGAACAGTAAGTTATGGCAAGTTTTCATATAGGTCAATCACTGAACCTTTGGGAAGTGTAATCTATCTCTGAAGCAGAAAAAAAGATTTATATCAACTGATGGCTCCTTTAACAAGGAAACCAAGAATCAGGTGCAGATATTCTGAAGCTTTTTATACCAGATATCTCTATTTCATTATCCAAATCAGGGGTTACTCTTTTCTGAAGAAACTATGAATAGGTGAGTAACTAGAAGCAGAATTAGTAAACTTGTCCAAGAAGAATTAGCTTTCTGCTAATGCTTTGTTTGAAAAAATGAGAAGACTAGAGCAACAGTCTCTGGCTTGGGAGGAAGAAAACCCACCCCCACCCCCCACACTCAATACCCCATTATCCTACCGTCCACCCCCCTCCCCAGGTTATTTTTCCTATCTTTTTCTGAGGAGGATTCTAGAAGACAGCTAGCTTCTGCAGGCCTCAGAACGTGAGGGGATTCCTGCTGGCCAGATGCAAGCCTGCTGCAGCTCTGTGTTCCCAAGTCTTGCCACAGCAAAACTGAGCATGTATGCCCATTAGGGCTATTAAAATAGCAGACCCCACAGATCATGACAGATGGAAATAGTGTCTGGTTTGAAGTTTGTTAGTATTCACACACATAATCAAGCACATCCACGTAGAAAATGGCTAGGAACAGAGTGTAATAAGTAAGGACAAAGTACAGCGATAGCTCAGTGAGACAAGCATACTGCGCAGCCACCTGTTTACACACATGACTTTTTATCCATGTTTCCCTCTATTTCGCCACACTTGTTCCTCCCCAATCCATATTGGTCCCTGGCTTTTCTTACCTTTGGTCCTTTCCTATAAACATCTCATGAATTTCACATGAATGCAAAATTCATTTTTCCCTGTATCCAATGACCCCTATACCCTATCCCTGTACTCCTTTGGACAATAACTTCTGCTAGAGGCTATTTTGGTATAGTTTATTTCCTTCAGCTTAGTGGGTTTCATTCAAGTGTGAAGGTGTATGGAGGCAGTATTGGTACTACTCCAGTCTGTGTGGACCATAAAATTGTGCCTCTAGCTACTTCTATCTCACAGTGAAGGCATCAGCACCTATCTTGTCAGTGTTTGCTAATGCCTGCCTATGTGGAGGTATCAGTGTGTGCCTTGTAGAAGAGCAAGAAAGCAGCTGATAACTAAGCAGGACCACAGCTGTGCCCTTCCTGAAAGTCAGCAAAAAGGTCATTCAGCACAGTTTGGGAGTATCTGAATGCTTCCACTTTAGCGAGTTCTGTTCCTCGTGATACACAGCTGCTTTTTAGCTGCATCATGCCAACAAATCACTTGGTCCCTGAATATATCAATTTTTACATCTGAAACAAAGAAGATTCTGCATAACCTTGTGCAGTCCCAGACACTTCATGAAATCAAAAAGGTGTATTTGTGCTTACATATGCACCCAGAGGGAAACAACAGAGGGCAAAGGCAAAGACTTCTGTCAGAGACCTTTCCCCTCAATTTTCAAAAGAATTACACCTGTCTCAGACCAGACATGCTAAAAAACAACACGCGTCCCCTTGTTACTCTTGTATTGAATACAGACCCACATGCTGCATTACACAAGCAATTGTCAGACTAGGCTCTTGGGAAAAATCAGGGAATAGAATATAATTCTTCATTCTGGGGCAAATTGAGCTGGTGGTAGAGGGTAATCACAGCACAGGAACTGTTACCAAGGAGGGTGCAATCCCACAGACTTTGAAAGTAGCACACAATGCAGGGTGGCACGGACAGGATTTATTTGAGATCCCAAACAGGGTAAAGAAACCCATCAGATCCAGGCTCCACCAGCAGACAGCAGAAAATGGGGCTGGAAGCAGGATTAGGAACAGTACAAAGCACATCCAATGGACCCACCTGGTAGACAACCTACACAAAAGCATAGGTTCAAACCTGGTCCAAGGGCCAGGACTTCACATGGGCATACCTACAGCACAGTTCAGGAAGAGTAATACCCTAGACTGGGATTGTGATAGTCATCCTGGGCCTGTGGGCAGATAATATGAGTGGAAGTTCAATATGAGGCTGCTCAGAGTCATTAAGGTGGCCTTGACGCACTCAAAGCCCAGGCACCTGGCTGATGCAATGTGCCCCTTAAAGCTAAATGGGGTAATGCCACCTCCAATGTCCTTAGTGCTGTTTCTGTATTTTGAAACAAAATAGAACTTGAATAGCATGGGATTGCCAGCAAACCTGCTTTGCAGCTGTTGCAATAGTTCAAATACTTGGACTCTTGTCCAGTGTAAAGCCTTCTCCACATGCTTGGCTGGATTTGGGAACTTTCTGAAGGCAATTAGATTCATAAATTGGAGGTGAGCCAGGTTTCACTTCTCTGAAGATGCCTGTGGGGTTCACTCTGTGTGAAACATAGTTCTTTAGACTGTAAATACAAATTTTTATTTCCCTAAGTTAGGTTTGTTCTTCTACCATTAAAGTCAGTGTTTTTCTTTAGTTAGTAATAGTGTAGCATGTAGTGTGTATGGATGCTCCATTGTTTTTCTCTTTTTAATCATCCACATCTGTTAACTGGGAGGCTGGAGTGCTCAGCAAGCATTTACTGAAGTGATTGACTATGTTGCATTTTTGGGTTTTCTAGTTACTGAAATTAAATGTGGACACTTAGTTTGGGTGTTTATACAGGGCTTATTATGTTTGTTGGTTTTTTTTTTCCAGCTCTGTTCAACATAATACTAAGGATTTTCACAAAAGGAAATAAAGAAAATGTGCCTGACACGCCTGAGCCAGATCTTTCCCACTTTTAGAATACTTGATTCCTGCCCTCGCTATGGGCTGTTAAATAGCTTTCAGCAATTTATTTAAGCTTTATCTAAAGCGTATCGAAGCAGCATTCGTGTGGGTGCCCTTGAAATGAACATTCATATCTCTGTAATAGCCATGCTTTCAAATACTTCTGAGGTATTACAAAAACAGCTCTGAGGGATGGGAGTGCAACAGTAGAGAGAAAATCTTGGCCTGGCCACGATAGCAGCTACATTAGGCTTGTCAGAAGACTTGAATCTGCTTAGCAACCAGTGATGTCATAGTCAAGATGACACTAATCACAGCATGATTTCTTGGCCAGTGTCCTGTTCACACACATGCTTGATGGTACTGTGTTCCTTGGAAGTTTTTATTCATGCATGGAGATGAAGCCTGTTTGGAAATGCCCTGTCACCCTCTCTCACGCCAAGCACTGGAGATTCTGAACGTGTGGGTATGCAAGTAATAAGAACCCAATGTTGTCTTTAGGTAAAGTTATCTTTACATGTATTCCCAGACTTTCAAGCTATTACTTCCACGCCCCATGTTCAACTTTGCTAGTTCAACACTTTGCAAAGGAGCAAGGTCTGATATAAGGCATTGAGAGCTCTCTCATCCTTGAGCTCTAGCTTATCTAGTCTAATCTGCTACGGGGCTGATTAGCTATTGAATAATAGAATCAATCTGTTTATGAGGATTTTCTACTTGCAAAAATTTAAAAGTAGATTTGTGCTCACGTTCCTTTAGAATATAAAGATTGCTACTGAGTTAAGAAACAATATCTGGTTTTCCTGTTGCGGTTTGTCCTAGAAATTCAGATCCAGAAAAATACACCAAGCCACTAAGAAGTGACAGAATAACTGGATGCTCTATCAGAACTTCAGCTATAGGATATTGATTCTGGAGATCCACAGGAAGTGCTAATCTATAAAAATCACTTTTCTTCTATCTCACATGCCTGTGATTTAATCATTGCATTTCTTGAGTGAATAATTCTGGCTTATAGGCCTGTATTTTTCTGGTTGCAAACACCTTTAATTAATACACAGTATACAGAGGTATAAGTGTATGTATGATTATTTAATATGATTAACTTAATTATTAATTACATGACATGACATAGCATAATACAGTATATGGTTATTGAAATAAATTATGCATTTTATTATACATACATATACTGAAAGTGTATGATTTATACATGGGTAATACATTATATTGAGTAAGGAAATAAAACAGCTGTATTCAGTGCACTGTTGCCATATTTAGTATAGCTGTACATGTGGTGTTTATGCAAAGGAGCCAGTATTTACATCTGCATTATGGTAAGTAAATTCCTATACTTTTAATATTAATGTCAAGGAAATGTGAGGCATTAGCTCTAGTAAAAGAAATCTCTATATCTGCAGGCAAGCAACGCTCACACACTGCTTTGCTCCTGTGCTGCAGTGTGAGCTTGGGAAGAACATCCTTTAATAGGAGCACATCCATCTGCTATAATTTGCTGGATTTCTTAGAGATCTTTCCTTTTTCTGTCATAGACCACATACTGTGATAGTGGACTGTGAAGGTGTGACCCATGAAAATAATCTCTTTCAAAATCAACAAAGCACATTAGTTGGGAACAACTTCAAATATAGACTAAAACAAAGTGGGACTTATACCAAAGGTTAAAATATAAAAAGAGCTGAGGAAAACTGATAATACTCTTTAGCATTCAGCCTGAATAAGATACTCATTACCTTTTTGAGAAGGCTGCTTTCCGGGGAGGTGAAGTTTGACCTTTAGAATACTTTCTCAGGCTTTCCACATCTTCTATCCTCTCTGCAAATAGTCACATTCCTGAGATAGACACTGCTTTTATTATTAAACTTTATTATTATCAGAAAGACAATTGGTCAGGAGTATTTTAGCTCAATATTTTTTGTTAAAAATCAGTCACTTTTTCAAATCATCTCTTTGCAAAAATACTTTTTTTTAAAAGTGTTGTTTGTTTGGGTTTTGGGGTTTTTTTTGCCTTTGGGGGTGTTGGGGGTTGTTTTGGTTTTGGGTTTTTTTGGGCTGTTTTTCTGTTTGGTGGGGTTTTTTGTTTGTTTACATACAAAACCCTGTTTTTTCCTAAAGCTTTTCAGTTTCAGCATGGTTCTGGTCAAGAGGTAGCTGAAAAACATCAAAGAGCAGCCAGCATCATGGGCTGGGATGACTGAGGTTCAAGTCGCTGATTTCAGGGTCTACTTTAGACACCAAGGTATCCACAGGGAGTGGACTGGAAGAGAAGAAAAGGCCAAGACCTCACTATCTGCAGTCTGGGTGCTACTATTGAAGGAAGGGTTGGGTTGCGCTACTATTGACTGAGGAAAAAAGCAGCTGTCAGAAGCAGCAATTGTTGGACAATTCCTCCATCCCTCTACTGACCCACTCAGCCTAGTGCTCTTCCAATTGTGATTCTATCCCTTGTATTTCTTACAGTCTTTCTTAGAGCAAGCTTAACTTTTCTGTGTTTCTTCATCCTTTGGGTGGTAGCAAAATCAATTTGAACTTTACTGCAGAGAAGTCACAGGCCATCTTTGTCTGAACTGAATCAACCACAGTAGGTTTCCCATACCCCAGGCTATAAAGGCCTCTGTGGCCTAGGTTCTCAGGCCTGGACAGCTTCATACTTACTATGCATGCTTTCATGGGTCTTACTTTTGAGCATTTTACTTGTGGCTTAAAGCTGTCAGAATTTTTTCATAGAAACAGATATGACTGTTATAGGAATAAAATTTACTTAAATCTCCCCCATCAAACCCACGATACTCTGATCCTTAAATATAAATGCTATTTTTAAAGTAACAAATTGATTTCACAACACCTAATGCTAATCCAGTAGGGAAGTCTTAACTAAAACTGCCTGAAATTGGAAACATAATTAGGGGTAAGGACAAACTACAGATCAGGTGTGATCACTATTTCTTGCAGAATCAGTATTTCACTGTGCAGGAAAAGAGTACACATGTTAAACTGTGCCTGCAAATTAAATTAAGAAAGAAAGATACAAAATGGAGTATTTACTGCTGGTGATAAACTACTAGTAATTTGAGTAAATTCTGGGTGAAACCTATTGCACTTGTTAAAGACAGTGAGTAGATTTACTGGGCAAAAGAAACACTGAAAATCCATTACCTATTTTACTGCGTTAATTCATTTCATAAATATGCAGTGCAAGATGGAGTACTGGTTTGGAAAATGCTGCTTAAATCTGATTACATTTTGTGTTGTTTGCTTCATTTTGTCTCACATGTGGGGTAAGACTTTTATAGAATGAAGTGCTTCTTGTGGCATTCAAAACTGACCAAAATAAAGAAAGCAAGCAATCTTTCCCTCCTTCTCCTGCTGCTTCTGGCTGTATATCCATGCAAATTGCTGTTCCCAACCCTGGTTCTCAACTTACATGTAGTAAGCCAAATGTTCTTAGTTACTTGGTAGAAAACTAGTGCAGCAGAAATGGACAGAATAACTCTGCCAGTTTAGTGAGCTCACATGAAAGAGCATGGACAGAATACTACTGCCAGAAAATCTCATTTCTAGGCTTTGATTTCACAGCAATTGAAGCCAAACTAAGTGCTGACTATCATGGTCTTGCCCACCTGCTGCACCTGGGTGTCAATTCCTATCCTTACCTTCCACCTGACTCCTGAGTCTTCAGGTGCTAAGTCTTTGGGAAACTACATGTTTTGTCGAATCAGTTTTCCTGCTGGCTTAGCACAACCCGCACTCCCAAATCTCAGTGAATTTGCCAATGTAATGGTGGTAGTGCACAGGAAATATTTTAGGGCAGTGGAGACAAGCAATGGAACAGCTTTGTTTTTTCCGGGATACTGAACCTGTCTTCAAGGATGTGTGCTCATTAAAAGGTATGGATATTTTTTTCTATTTTTTTTTCTAAATTAAAAAAAAAAGGTGTACTGAAAGCACAGTTTCCTTTTCAGTAGAAAGTAATTGAACCCCCTGCAAGTGATTCCTCTGCCAGCACAGGATCTATTTCCTGCAGAAAGAGAAGGTAAAAGGTAATTTAGCTTCAAAAAGGTAATTTAGCTTCTCTTCTTATTTAAATAAAGCTAGAAGTTTATTGGGATTCTGAATACCTACTTCTGAGATATGAACCAGATGTCTTATATATATCTGTGTGTTATTTTTCTTTAACAGCCAAAAAATATAAAAAGCCACTACAACCATGCTCTCTCCCAGAGTCACTTTATGCACAAAGTAGAAGAAGACACTAGGGCTACCTTAACACTCTTGAGGCCTCATCTGCAATTATCCTAGTCCTGACAATACTCTTTCTATTTCATGGTGCTTCCACATTGCCCAGTGGAAGAATAAGGCAACTGTATGTGCAGATCTTAATTTCTATAGAAAATTTTTTGCTCTCTAGTTTCAGACAAAGTGTAATGGTTTTGGTTATTTGAACGAGACTTTCAATAATGAAGAAAACAGCAATGAGTGGTGTCCCTCAGGGATCAGTGTTGGGACCGGACTTGTTCAACATCTTTGTCGGTGACATGGACAGTGGGATTGAGTGTGTTTTGCCAATGATGCCAAGCTGTGTGGTTCGGTTGATACGCTGAAGGGAAGGAATGCCATCCAGAGGGACCTTGACATGCTTGTGAGGTGG
>JAOEHY010016155.1:0-20021 GCA_025447955.1 Psilopsiagon aurifrons | reverse complement strand
GTAGTTAAGGTTTGAAGGAGTTTTGCCTTCAGGCCTTTACAGTTGGCTTTATAGTGTCAGGTAAGGGATGGTACTGGCTTGTGAATTTGATTTTTGATGTGGGATTTAGGTTATTGAATGAAATCAAGAGTGGTTTCTTGAATGTTTATTTAGAGTCCCATTAGCTCTATCAAGAGTTAGGTTTTTCAAAGCATTAAATTCACAAATAACACTTTAAAGGAGAAAAAAAGGCAAGGATTTAATAAACTTTACAGTGTTTGCTTCTGAAAATGTCAGGGCGCGTTGAATGGTGTTCAGTATAATGAAACTTTCTTAATTTTAATGATACACTCACTCAGTAGACTGAATCAAAATGATTATATCTTATCCTGTACAGCAATAATACGCATGCTCACTAGCCACTTAATCAGGAGAATTTTATGTTTTATGTGTTATGCGTGTGACTGAGGAGTTAGAACGGTTGAAAACGGGAGAAAAAGGAGAAAAGAAAGTCCCTCCTCTTTTCAGCTTTCTTCCAGCTGCTGTCTGTACTCTTGACAGCACAGGTGACTGTCTACCACAGCACTTCACAGGCTGAGCCTGAAAGCTTCACGATGCGCTGTGTAGTGTGAAAATGTGTGAGAAAAGCTTGTTTGCATTGTGGAGGGTTCTGCAAATGCTCATTGTTGACAGACTTCATTTTTGTCTTGCATTTCTCTTGTACCTACTTCAACCCCACAAAAGCCGCCTCCCTCCACATAGTGTCTTTGCTATTCTTGGGAACACATAGAAATTTACGTAGCTCTGTCAGGGTGATCTTGGTACCATCTTGGAGCTGAGATTTAGGATTGAATAACAGCCTTTTAGTTTTGAGTCACTTTACATTCCTTTACATAGCTTAAAGCAATAGTGGCTTGTCTGTATCAGTGTGCTTATATATAGAATTAAGTATTTGTAGGAGCTGGCAGATATATTTGTCCATTTTTATATATATTTGCAAATATGGAAATGCGAACATTTCTTTTATATATGTAGAAAACAAGAAAAAGAGAAAAAATACACATTATTTGAAATAGGAAATATTTTCATTCTGATTTTATAATTGCCTGTGATTTTTCTGGTGCTGAAACACTGTGACTATTTCTAGTGCCTCCTGCATGAATAGAGTTTGAATTTACAAGCATATGCTTAAGCTGACATGAGAATTGGCTTTCTGTACATGTCTGGATCTATCCACTTATAGTTAATGAAAATATCTCCTCTCCTAAGGTCCCAAATATGTTACTGGGGAATTGCAGGAGGGACAGTCCTTCCACTTGATAAACCCTTTCAATTGCCTGTGAGAAGCTTTTCTATAAGGCTTAGTCTTGAAGTGTTTTTTGTTTAATCCTCCATGCCTATAACTTACATATACATATACAAGGGTGGTGATGGAAGTCACATATACAGTCCATATGGCATTTGTCTATCTCTCTGTCAGCACAGAAATAAACATTACCACTGGTTTCTACTGCAGTTCAGAAACTTTTTGCTGTAGGTATAAGTTTGATGAGTAAAATCTGTATAGCTGAAAGAGACAATGGAAACATTTCCAACTTTTCCTGGCTCAGATGGTAGTTAGAGCAGTTTCAGAGAAATGTCAGGTCTGCCATTGCGTGATGACAGAATTCAGACTTGTGTGGGAGCAGTGATATGCCAGTGCTGAGGTCTTTCAAAATCCTACCCTGTTTATCTGAGGCTCAAGGCACATATTCTCATTATTTTAATTGAAAATTTCCAGTGTGTTCAATGGTCAGTGGTTCAACTAAGTAAAGGTTGTGATCAGTCTTTAAATTCTGTGTAATTTTCAAGTGATGGTATGGTCTAGCGGACAGAGCACCTGATTAGGTGCTCGAAAGAAGGATCCTCCTCCAGTCATGCCAATAGAGTTTGAGACCTGCTTCATTCCAGCATGGCCTTGTGATAGTTGCCCTCATCGTGCACATGATACTTTCTTTTATGTGCTACTCTTCCTTAGGTAACTTGCCCTTTGGGTAACAGTTCAAATATGCTTTGAGTATGTTTTTATAAGGAGTGTTTAGCATGAGTATGTGAAAGGAGCATGGCTTAGGCAGTTTGGATTTGCCCCTAGCAAATGCTATAGGCTTGAACTCACTACTTAGAGCTTGTATTGGGGAAAGGGTCATGATGGTGCTGCAGCAGGAGAATTTGTCTTGGTATTTATGCATTGATAAGCACCTGTACCAATAAACAGAAAGAATAAACATAAATTATACACTATATATGTGTCTTTCTGTTGCTGTTATAAAGGATATTGTTACTTTATTTTCCAACTGAAATATTAAGGATGGATAATGTGCCTTCTGTAGGGTTTACTGAGCACACTGCTGTAAGGCATATGCCAATGTCATATCCTAATCAGAACTGAAAATGCAGAGGAAACCCCTTGGGGTTTAAAGCCCCAGCATTTCCCATCTGTCAGTTCTCTTTTAAGTTTATCACATACCTGTTTTCACTTTTTTCTTTGTTTTTTGTTTAATCCATTTTTAATATCTAAATTCTTTGGAGAAGCTTGTGTCTGTCTCCTGGCTACCTACTCACCTGAAGCTTCAGCCCAACAGTGTGCTGCAGGGTCTCCACAGTAGGTGCCAGTTCTCAGAACAGCAGGCTTGGACACAGCCCTGGGAAGGAGGGACCACTTTGTCCTGGGGATCACCATGGCTCATGAGCAGTGAGTGTCGAGGCTGGAGGTCACTGCACGGTCTGATGACAGATGAGCCTGCAGATCAGGGGGAGAGCTGAGGAGGGCAGGCAGTCATGTCTAGAGCTAATAGAAGGCCTTGGGGCCAGAGGGGGTAAGTAGAGTCTGCGGTTCAGAGAGCAACTAATTTAATTGAAACGAGGTAGAAGGAAAGACTCTTGCAAAGATGCAGTGAATAGGAACTGCTGTTTGATGTGGGGTTTTTTTGATTCTGTTATGTCTTGGAAAGCCACTTTGATATTTTCCCTGTTTAAAAAAATCTGGTGCTTGATCTAAAATCTGGATTTTTTTTTATTTGTTTGGGAGGGGGAGTTGTGTGTGTTTGTTTACTTCGAAGCCTTTTGGTAGTTTTTGGAACTCACTGTAAGGAGAAAGTCTAACTCAATCCATTGCATAGCTTTGAATGGTACGCTGAGGGAAGTCGGACACAGGTAACCCCAAACCTCAAGTTCAGAACTAAGTATGAGTAAGTAAACTAATCTCTGAGTGCTGAGTCAAAGAAGCTTTTTGACTGGACTGTGGGTTTGGAGAGACTCCTGGAAGCATTGGGCAGAGGCACTGAAGTCTGCCACCAAAGCCAGATTGCAGCCCCCAAGAGGTAACTGAAGTCCAGCTGGTGAAAATATCAGCTAGTTCACAGGTGAACCAACAGCTGAAGGAACTGAGATACCACATGAGGCCCTGGTCCTTCATCTGTGATCAGGTGGTAGGGAGGGGTCAGACAGCTCAAGGAGCTGGTACTGAGGCTGCATCTCTAGGGAGGCTGTAACTGAAAGTATAAGTCAAGAGACTTAAGCCAGGAGAGGGGCAGGAGGCTTCACTGTGTCACACATAGAAGCTGGAAGAAAATACCCAGCTGAGAATTCTAGTAACACTGAAATTAAGCTAAAGATGGAGAAAGATCTGTTACTAATACTTTTCTCTAAGACTTTGAAAAGAGTCCTGCGCCTGCTGCCTGGCATGAGGAGAAGAAAAGAGTTGAAATACAAACATCAGCTGCTGCAGAAGAAAGATACTGTAGAAAGCTTTGGATACCTCTCTGTGAGACTGTAAGTCTGTATCAAGTCGAAGGAATTCTTGTGACAAGCATTTGAAATAACCACCGAATGCTGTCACCTCAGCTTGAAGGTGATGAAAAGAGAAGGTGAGAGTGTCTGGCAAAAGGTAGCTGCCAACCTGTGGACATCTTGAAGGAAATAGGTCAAGGGAGAAGGGGTTGAATCTGTCATGTACCTTCTGGAGCTGGAAGCTACATGCTACTTGTCCCTCAGAGGGAGAATTGTAAAAGGGCTCTGTGGGATGTGGCTGAGCAGAGTATGGGTTATAGAAAGTATTTATTCCCTGTGCTAGAAGGGGAATGAAAGATCAGGGTATATGGGAAGGATTTTTTTTTCAAGGAAAACTTGCTCTGTCAAGGAAAGATTTTATGTCTGGGGAGATCAAACCCTTCTAAGGGATATGCTAGGAAGAACTGAAGAAGAGAATGGGTTTCCTCTGCAATGAGACAGGGCATAAAGGCATGTCCTACCCAGCAGAGAGGTTGGTCAGAGAAAATCCTCTTCACATGTGTAATTGCTGTGGCGAACTGTGACAGACACCCCTCTCAAGGAAGAGAATCCATAAACCTAGGTGAGAGGGACCTGAAGCATCTTTCTGGGAAGTGGGAATTATATGAAGGTTCTGCAGAGTTAGGTGGGTGAAAAAACTCTCACGCCTCCTTGAGTTAGTGTATTTGAAGGAAGACAATTCCTGTATGGTCTTAAAATCTGTGCTTGAGGGTGGGACCCCAACATAATAGACTGTGTCTTTGGTCCGCTTGAAATGCCAGAACTGGGAGAGGCACAAAGCAGTCAGGCTTTCCGATCATTTCCCAGCATTGTTGGGGGACGGCACAGAGGATGTGGAATGTGATGGCCCTTGAGAAAATTGAAAGTCAGGAACATAACTGCCCAGCAGTCAAGCGTCAACCCCAGCAGGGTCTGTCTTGCTTGGTCTGGTTGAAACTTCTCTGGTGCACACCTTGAGTTGCAGCAGTGAGGCAGCAGAGCTGTCAGAAATGTAGCCCCCCTTGCCCAGAAACACACACAGAAACAAAGCCAGTGTAAATAACTGTATGTTGCAGTTGGATTTGTTTCCTGGTATTCTTTCAACAGCACAGGGCAAACTAAATTTTTTAATGTAGAAATTAGTGATTTTGTTTCATGAGGAATAGCAGCAAGGACCCATGGATCATAAATTCAAGTTCTCAGCTCTTGACCCTGATACATAATTAATTTCATAAACTATTCAGCTCTGGCTTAAAATGGTTTAAGTTTCTCATCATGTTCTCCACTTGGCAGGCTGGTTCAGAGTCTTGCTTTTTCAGTGATTAAAAACGTCCTAATTCCAGCCTAAACATGGTTGTAACCACTGTATTCCCATCTTGTTTTGTCAGTCACTTGCCTTAGATTAGTGTAGTTTTCTTTCCCATTTTAATTTCTCTCACTGATTCTATTGGGGAAGTCATAGCTGTGTAAGTCCTTGGTGTCTTAAGTTTAGCAAGGTAAGTTGTTTAGTCTTTTCTCATGACTGTCATGGTTTAAGCCCAATCGGTAACTCAGAACCATGCAGCCACTGGCTCACTCCCCTTCTTCTTGCCCCCCAGCTCCTGGAGGGATGGGGAGGAGAATTGAAAGAATGTAAATCACATGGGCTGAGATAAAAACAGACCAGGAACTAAGGTATAACACACCACTGCTGCTACCACTAATAATGATCATGATAAGGGAAATAACAAGGGAAGAGAATATCAAACTACACAGGGAAAAGGAAAACAAACACAAGTGATGCACAGTACAGTTGCCCACCACTTGCCAAGCGACACCCAGCCTGATCTGAGCAGTGATCTGGGCCTTCTGGGTAACTCCCCCCAGTTTATACACTGGGCATAATTTGCTGTGGTATGGAATACCCCTTTGGTTAGTTTGGGTCAGGTGTCCTGTCTCTGCTGCCTTCTGGCTTCCTGTGCCCCTCTTCACTGGCAGAGCATGAGACTGAAAGGTCCTTGGCACTACTGAGCAACAACTAAAACATCAGTGTTATCAGCGTCGTTCTCAGACTAAAGTCGAAAACACAGCACTACACCAGCTGCTAAGGAGAAAAATGGCTGCTTCTGAACTCAGGACAGTATCCACCCCTTATTCCATACCATTCACGTCATGCACAGATCCCATATTTTAAAATGTACCATCACTTTTTTTCTCATGTATATATATATATATATGCATATATATATATATGAGTAGCTGGTTTCATTTTTTTTTTCCCTAAAAATAACTCTCTTTTATAAAAAGAAAGATTGAAAGGAGCACTTCAGTTTTAAGAAAAATTTCATTTTCTATTCAAATAATAGATGCAACAAAAAAAAATGGTGCTAAGTGAGAAGCTTCAGACAGTCAGTAAATAGACCACTAATGAAAGGGGAAAATAGATGTTCTTAAATAGTGATTTAAGAATGTAGACTCAGGGATGGTGAGCATTGGAGATCGTTTCTGCAGCTTGTAACAGCTTGGTAGTTACATAAGGTACACAGAATCTTTGGCAAAACTGGTTTTTTAGCATAGTCCAATGCACACACAGAATGCACGTGTAGAGAACAGCTATTCTAACCGTTATCAACAAGTGCTTGCTGTTGGGGTGGGTCCATTTAGGATGTTAGAATAATGACCCAGAGAAGATAACCTTTCATGGTTACCAGAAGGGGGATATCAGAAGGGAAAAAAAATAATAGGTTAATGTGCAGAAATAGTCTTTCATAAAGCTCCTAATGTTTCTGGTTCACTTCCAAAATTTACATGTCCTTTGGAAGCCTTGTTTGGGGAGCAGAACATGGGATTTCAAGATAAATTTATAGAGGCTGAATTATTCTGGTGTTCTTTAAAAGAATTTATACTAAATCCTTCTGGCATGTACTGTCACTGTGGAGAGTATTATAGATCATAATATAACAATTACTTTTCAATTAAGGTGCCATTAATTCATGCTTCAAAGATTCTAATTTATAAGAAACAAGCCTTGATTATTATCTTGCGTCATGTTTGTTTAAGCAGTTCTTCCTGCAAAAGGACAACTGGGGTGCTAGTGAAAAGAAGTTTATAACTGCATGAGCAGGGGCCATCAGAGCTTTACAGTAGATTTGACTGTAAGCATATTTCACCTCCTTCTGTGACAGAAAATAGTTTTTTCTTTCCTCTTTCAGATATTCCATCGGTAACTAAGGCTTGTAAGATCCTCTCAGTGGTGGTTTCATAGTGACATGACCAAGCAGTGTCTCTGTTATGTCTGCGGTTCAGATTTATGGCTGTCAACTCTTACAAACTTTTTTATAATAGGTGCAAGCAAGAAAACAAGTCTCAACTGTGTTTAACTGAGCTCTTTGTCATGTTGTGAAGATTATTCTGTTGCATAGAAATGGAAGTGCTGATGGGAGGTATATCTAGTTGCCACATGACACTATGTGTTTGCCAGGCCCTGTTTGACTCTTTGGCTGGGCCTTTTGTCCAAAAGAAACCATCTAAATTCAACTGAAGATGAAATGACCTGTTGAATTTAAGAATTCTTCATAATTTTTCTGAGTTGGTTTAACTGATGATACTAGTATGCAACTAGACTATTTTCTCCTAATACTATTAGGCCTAAATTGAAAAACTCTTGCTTTTAGTGATAGTTGGATCTATTCCTTCTCCCATTTTTTCTTCTTTATTAATTTGTAAGAACATTATGGAGGACTAGAGCTGAAACTGAGTATGCGTATATAAACACAGTAATGAAGAATCCTATTACATCTTTATTTAAAAAGGAAATGATAACCGTGTTAAGAAATGAAATCTTTCTGTGAAGACTACCTGGAATTTATGCTATGAACCAAAAGGATTTGTTCTTTTGTGTAAAATGCATGTGATTAAGGTCAGCCTATGAGCAGAAATGGTTCCAGTCTGCAACTGAAAAACTGCACCACTGTCTGCGCTAGAGATTAGAGCTGGCTTGTGTTTATGCACATTTGGTCAACAGATGGTCCAAGTATTCTGTAGGCATTCTGGCAATGTAGAAGTCTGCACATCAATGACAAAACCCCATCATATGAATAAGTAAATGTCAGTGTTCATCTGATTAGAATGAATACCCAGTGTCAGCATCTCGGAAAAGTAGTGTAGCTGGCTGACTTGAAAGAGGAAAAACTAGCAAAACATCGTATCATTGCTAAATTAGCCCATAGCATTCATTCGGATAAGACTGAAAGAACAGAAAGACTATGAGGCTTGTATAAAAGCTAATGCTATTTGCCTCTGGCCAGAGGAGTTAGCTAATATTTGCTGTCTTACTGGATTGTTACTTTAGAAATAAAACGAAACAAAAAAAAGATACACTATGAATAATTCTTCTGCTCAATTGTATTTGCTGTGAATGGTACACAGAAGGCATATTTCCCTAAACACAGTAGAAATAAACAACAGCAGGCAGTTTCTGGTCTGATATGCCTAGGAATACTGGCTCTTTCTTTAGGGTCAGTTTTAATATACAGCTTATCTGTCAATATGGTTTAAGGTATTCCTCTCTCTGTCCCCTGCCTTCATGTCACCCACACACCTGTGACGCAGAAGTTTTCCCTTCTCCAGCCCCTGATTCAGCTGGACTGTTTTTCCAACTAAGTCAAGGGACTGAGATAGCTTAAAAGGAAAAGAACAGAGAACTTGAAAGGGACGGTGAGGATAATTGCTGTGTCCATAGAAGAAGCTGTACAGTGGTCAGGTTTCAGGTGAGGAGGTGGGGAGTGGGGCAAAACATGAGGACCTTTGCCTGGAATTGGCACATAGCACTTTTTGTTGTGAAATGCAGCATCTTCGTTGCTGCGTTCATCACTGTTTCTCCATTTTTTGATCCATTTCCTCCCCTTACCAGCTGAAACCAGAACCTTTATCTGTGGCCACAGATAAAGTTACATCTCCTCAAACCATGGGATTTAATTTCTGATCCATCTTAAATGGGACCAGTGTTTTGTAGCTGGTTTCTGTTATTCTCAGCGGTCTTACTGTGTGAAGGAGCAGAACTCTATTCTCTCCAGCCTCCATTCAGGAGGGTTAGTGTTATAATCAGTTTTATCATGCTTGGTGCATGCAAACCTTCCTTCTTTCACTGATGAAACAGAAGTTGATTATGTTTTCATGAGATGATAGTACCAGATTGTAGCCTACACTTGCTTTTTGCATCCCTTTGAAAGGGCAGAGAAGGGTGAATGTGTTCAGCGGCTGTGCCTCTATAAACAAATGTACTGGTACACATTGCTGCACCTATATAACACAGAAAGTAAATACTGGTAATGTATTTGACAGTCTGTCTAAATTGCACAAACCAGACAATTAGCTAGAAATACAGCATGTTGGGGGGGGGGGAAGGGGGGTTAATGTGACTGATTCTGTTCCTAACTGACAGTAATTTTATAATGGTGTTTGGATACACTGTTGACAAGGTGATGTCTTTTGCACACATTTGTTTTTAATTTTTGCTACTGAGTTCCAGTAGGATTTTAACAATGCAACTAATTGCTGTGCATATTCAAAAGATAAAAGAGTGCCCTTAATGTGTTATTCATAACATGGAGTATGAGAACATTATAAGGCCAGGATTGTCTTTAAATATTAATTTCATGGTAGCCATGGATGCATTAGGCTCTTGTAAAGAACAAAACCACTGAATACCACTCTTAAATTTTTTTTTTTTCCACGCAGTTGACTTTTATAAATATTTTCATTCTTTAGAATGGAGGAGACAGTGAGAAATCTGCTGCAGAGCCAAGGATCCCCAGGCCAGCACGGAGAGGGAACTGTCAATATCGTGAAGGTCTATCAGGTATTAGTGACTTACTGCCTGCTTTCTTGCAACAGAAAAGTTCTTTAAAACAAAAATTGCACTGCTGAAATAAATGGGTATGGCATTGCTTCCTCTTTTTGTTTATTATTTATGAATACTTGTAAGTGTGGTTGGTACCATCTACATTTTCCCAGGTGTTCTCTCACCAGAGTTTTAAGTTTTTTTTCATTTTTATTGTCATTGTGTTATCTGCAGTTGTTGCTCCTCACAGTTCACAAGGGGCAGAGAAACTAGTTTTGAAGGCGTCATTAAAGCACTTCAGATTTTAATTGATATATTCCAGCATCTTTAGAAAACGCAGATGCTTTTAACATCTTGACCTTCGGATTGTGATGTTTAATTTTATCCATTCATATTTTTATTGCCATGAGATTTCTATATCAAGCTTCATAGTTTCTTATTGCTGCTTTTGACAGGTGCATTTTATCAGCTTCACTTGGGGTAGAGAGAGACTGTGTCTGAACAGAATTTAAGAGAGCAAAAAATTTATTGTTTTTTCAGAGGGAAACAGAAAGGAGAGGTTTATGTTTTCCTAATGTACTGATGTATTTTGGAAGTGGTGAACCTGAAGTGGTGGAAAGCCTTTGTAAGTGTCTGGAAAAAGGAATGAGGTACATCCCAGTTAATCAGATACTCTGCGCATGAATTCGTAAAAAAAAAGCACTTAATGAAGTAGTCCTATCCTGTATCTTTTTAAACATAATAAGCATTCCTTATAAAGACATAAAATGCTGACATAATGTATTAAAATCTATACTGGGTAGTGATCCTTCAGATAAAACACTTCCACAGTTCTCGTTGTATCAGTCCATTCCTACAACTGATAGCTCAAAAATGCAGCAGTATAGGTAAACAAAACGTATATTAAAGAGTATTTATGACTGTAATTTAATTTTCATTTTAAGCTTGGATTGAAGGGAAAAAAATCTTTTAGATGAACCTTCCAAAATAATCACTTTTTCTTCTTAATATGATACCCTTTAAAATTTAATTTCAGGACAAATTAAGCTTTTTGTTGAAGATAGTGCTTTTAGAAACTGGTGATAAAACATCTATAGTTTACTCAATACCCTTTCGGGAGTCAAAAATAAAACTCAGTTCTCTCCTCTTGGTTTGAACTTTAAATTCATACTTCCTGCACAGTGGGTCTTCTGAAATGGGCTCAGTATTAGTCTCTCCTTTGAGTGGATTACTTGTCTGTCTGTAACAGACAGCTGGAATGGTTGTATTACCTGTTTTTCTATATACCGTCTTACCATGGAAGCCACAGTAGGGTGGTACCATAATTACATTTTAGCTTCTTTGGGTTTGCACTCTCAACAAGGAAAGCAAAAAGGTACTTCAGTTTCTTTCCATCAAACTGAGGGCTTATTTTTCTTTTGGGCACTAAACTGGAAAAACATTAGCTATATGGTCTTTTGAAATTTAAAATTGCGTGTGCAGCTTTCCTACAGGGGAGATAAACCAGTCATTCTAATTTTTGTGCTTGTGTATTCTTCATCTGTTATTTTTTTACTTCTTGAAAAAAAAAAAAGATAATTTGGTTAGGGTTTTGTTTTTGCCTCCTTTGGGGCCATACTGATGTAGGCATTTGTTGCCTTTTGACAGCCAGGAGAACGGGCACTATGGTGTGCTTTGTGTAAAATCTCTTGCGCTTATTTTCTGACCAACAAAACAAGGCAGTTCTGCCTAGCTAAATGGTAGCAAGAACAATTCTTTGTTTTCCTTCAGCTTTGGCAAACAGCCCCCTCCACCTAACAAAGTGCTGTCTGACCCCCTTTTTCCCCTTCTTCTGGACATGGGGTTTTGTTTGAATCTGCAAGGTTGTAGCTGGGATGTTTCCCTGAACCTTAGCCTATCTTACAGAGTGAAGCCATCCCTCTCCCTGAACCTTAGCCTAACTATCTCACAGAGTGAAGCCATCCTGCTCCCTGAACCTTAGCCTAGCTATCTTATAGAGTGAAGCCATCTCTCTCCCAGGAGCTTTAAGCACCCACATACCTGTTACTCTGGGATTATTTTAAATCTCCACATTGTATAACACCTTCCTTCTCTTCCTGTTCTTGTTCTTGGGAATGTTTTCGTTCATGATATCAAAGTCATCTTGTTTTTTAGCAATTTTCATTTCTTCCATATTGTCAGTATGCAATTTTATATGCTTATGAATTTCTTTTCCTAATTCATGACTCAGAAGCAATGGTTTTGCCTTTCCTGGAAGAATAGCTAAGGTACTGCATCATATTCATGCCATACATATATATGGCATCATATATTAGTCTGTGATTAGTAAAATAAATAAAACAATGCAAACAATTTCCATGAACTTTCTTTCTTTTTCTGAATATCTCTTCCTTCCTCAGCCTCACTTCCATTTTGTTCATTTTTATGGCAAACTTCTGAACAAATTTTTTTTTTCCTGGGAATTTCAAGGAATGGCTCTATTCACATACAGAGCAGCACATTCCTGTCCTCATATGGCTATATGTAGGTCAGAAATGGGTTCACTGCGGGTGTGTTTGTTATTCAGTCAAATGGTAAAAAGTATGTGGTGTGATTTAGGGAACAGCTGCATGTAATAAGAAAAGCTAATAACCTGAAAGGCTCCTCAGAACAAATTGCTGGCAAAGAATCTGTGATCTGAAAAGTTTATGAAGTATTTTAACATTGGAAAATGTACTAATAAAGCATTATATGAAACATTAATATGTTATTGAAACCAACTGTGTGGAAGTCATAGATGAACATGTCTAAATATGCAGTAAGTTTTATTGCAAGCACAGTGTCTAGGTTTGGCAAGAGGCATCAATATTGCAATAGAAGAATTTCATTTTTATCTTTCCAAGTGCATTCAGACAGTTTTTGCTACATTCATAAGAGCATTTCACAAATGGAAATAGTTTGAATGTACAACCTAGGTAATGTTTCTTAGAAACACTGATATAGTCAGGTCTTGGGAAACTTGATAACCATATTGTTGTCCTATATTTGTAAATGAAGTACAGATGTGAGCTAATATGTGCAAAAAAAATTTTATGATCTGAATTCTAAGTGACATACATATATCTTCATACACAACATTTACTGAATGTATAAACAGTAAGAATATTTTGAAAGCCATCCCCTACAATCAGGTACCTTATAGAACATATTCTGAAACATACCTGTTCTCTGGGATAACTATGGTATGATCAGAACAATATGATCAGTACTCAGTACAATAGAGTATCAGATTTTATTACAGTTTCACAACCATACATTTCTCAACAAATGAGGACATGACCTAGGTGATCTCCAGTGTGACTTATCAACACATGCCCTATATTCTCTGAAACCATGATAAGTTAGTTTAGTGTGAGAAGCCTGTTAAAATTAATATCTGAATAGTCATAAAAGATACCTCGTGCATTAAAAACTTTTGATCTATTGACTATTGTCTACGTATTTGTTTTTTACAAATCTAATTATTGTTCTGGGATGTATGAAATTGAGTTCTTATTATAATACCAATATGCCTGACTCCAGAATAAATATTCTTGCTAATGAACATTAAATGTTGCATAGTGATCACGTTAGAAGAATGATAATAAGATGGAGCTTAGACCATGCAGTATTACTGCAATATTATGTTAGGTCTTGCTGGGATTCTTACTTGAAGTAAAATATTCTAACCCGTTTCATAGAGCTAGTTGCCCTGTGGGAATTAAATTTGCTGGACTTACAGATGGATGATATGATTAGGGTAAAAGAATTTAGAAGTAGGATTGTACATAAAATTCTCCACTGTTACCACTTTACATAATAATAACTGAGGGAAGATAATGAATGCTCATGTAAATGTAGACAAGAATATGTGTGATTTGAATTGCCTTGAACTATAGTGTTTCTTGCTTAAAAGTTTATTTGACTAAAAGGGTCTAGTGAGTAAGAGCTTTATTTCAAGTGCATTGCTCATCTGAAAGTAAGACTATGAAAGGACAAACCAGTGTCCCATACGTTAATATTATTCTCATTCAGGACACAAGTACTTTAAGATGAAGAATTATCCCTAGAAATAATTATGTGCAGTACTTGAACCCAAGATATTTAAACAAGCACTGCACAGACTTCCCTTCATAAATTTGTCCTTGTGATTTCTATATAAAAACTAGATTCTCTTTCCAGTTTGATCACAATACTGGATATCTAGGTAGAGTTTTACCTGATTACAGATCACTCAAAGACTTTAAAGTGTTGGGGTTTTTAATTTCATTTGACTTTATATCAGAGTACAGTGAGCTAAATAGTGAAGAGAGTTTGTTGTAAGTTCCAGCTTGTAATAATTCTGGACTTGTCAATGTGTGCACTAAAGCTGAGGACAGACATGGTGCAGTCACATTGGAGAGGAAGGATGATCTGCTGTTTAAAGCCCTGTGTTTGGGAGACTGGATTTTAATTCTTTCATTTGCTACAAATCTCTCAATTTCCTTGGACAAATTCACATTATCTGTCCATCTTTAACCTTTGTCTGTATAAAGAGGCAAAAACCATATAATTTAATCTCAAATATATTTAGTATGTCATCATATGTATGAACTTCTACTTCTGAGGTAACAGGAACTATTGAAAGTACTCAGCCAGATAATGAAGAGATTAAAAAAAAAAACAACTTGTAAACTTTGAAAAACGCTTTCTTCCTCTAAGGAGTCTCTTTAACACACAAATACTTCAAATACAAAAGGAATCAATTTCAAAGCGGAGCTTTGATGGTCTTCAAGCAGGGCTAGCCTGTCTTGAATCACAAAATATGGAAGTGGGGTTTGCTGTTGGGAGATCGGGGATTTTGACACATGAATTGAAAACTAAGGGAAATAAATACTTGTGACTTGCAGGGGTTGTAACCTTTTCAGAACCCCACTGTGCTTCTTTGATATTTGCACTCAAATATTGCGGTGGGGACCAGGCACATTCTTTTGATCAGCAGGAACTGAAATCCTGAGCTGTAGCTAGCATGAAGCCACCCATGCAACGTCACTGGCCCTGTCATCCCTCAACTTCTTTGCAAGTACACAGTGTCTTTGACCAGCTGATAGAGTCTAGAGTACTAGAGGGCATTTTCTGCTGGACAGTGTAGGTCTTCAGAGAATGACTACAGAAATTCAAGAGGGGAAAGATAGGAGTAATGGTCTAGGAGGTTGGTCATGGAGAATGATCCCTGTGCTGAGGTCAGTGCTGCTGAGACTACACCAGAGAAGCCGAGCTCGAAGACCTGATGGGGATTACTGGTAGCCCTAATAGCAGGGCACATTTTCAGGTTTCTCTGGCCCTTGATGCAAAGGAGAGCAGCTTGATTCCTTCTGTTTCTTTCTGTAACTGGTATGTCCCCTGTCTCATTTTTACTCCACTTCTAATTTTGGCTCCCATGTGACTACACTGGTATCAAAGTGGCTGCAGAGAGTTTGAGCAATTGCAGCCTATGAATTAGGATGGGCTCTTCTCCCTGAGTGAGAGCTGTGACACTGTTTCAGCTGTTTTATTTTCTCACTGTGGAGAGATGACAAGATTTTGAGAAGTAATGACTTCTGAAGAGATCTCTCAGGCTGTAGTGTGCACCATGAGAATAATGGCATACAGCTCCATGGGGGGACATCTGTCCCATTTTCCGGGCATCACCACCAGTGCAATCATTAACTCAAACTGCAGCTTCACATGAGGGGTGGCTTCAAGTATAAGAAAGTTCAGTTCCATTTTCTGCTGTCTTGCTGAATAATGTGTACATGTGCCTGCCTTGTCCAAAGCAAGAAACAGTATTTATCTATAAATAATACCGATAGTTTCAGTAGAAATAATTCTAGCCCTACAAGACTTGTAGCTTTCTGTTAGGTAGTCTGGAAGGTTTTGCCAGTTACTTTCTGAACCAGGTGTCAGAGAGATGTGACTATGTGAGTGATACAGGCACATTTCAGGTGGCATTGTTGGCCAGATCAACACAATTTTTTGTCTGCATGCTTTGTGAGACTCAAGTGCGGAACAGTTGTTGTGACTGTCACTTCCAATTTGCACAGCCGTTGGTGTCAACAGCTCTTTCATGAGAAGAAAAATGATATATATTGGGAATATAATTTTATCTTAAGACAAAATTATACAAGCTTAATGTTCAGGACATGGATATGCAACATTTTATGGATGGGGTATGGCCATTAATTATAAAAACAGCACTACTTGAATTCCCTAGCTGAAATTCACATCGGATTTTTAATACTAACTTCTACTGCAGAAAGAGGAAATATATCCTTAAAATTAAACTTTTATCTCTGGACTGGAAGTGCCCACAGGATGCATCAACCATTTCCTAAGCTGCTAAGGAGAATATTATTAGAAAACGCTTAGCAGTTTTGTGTCTCCCAGAGAAAGCAGAAGAGGAGCCACCTGCATGCTTGAGAGCACCACTGAAAATCTAAGGCTGTAAAGGAGAAAAGCATTTGCTGTTGGACTGCTTTTCTGTACAGAGAAATTCAGAGCTAGTTCAGTAACAACTAATTCCTCATGGCTTTTCTTCTGGTGGATTTCCACCACTATGCAAAGATTTTGATAAATATTTGTTCTTTTATTTAACTAAAATGAGGTTGGATTCTTGCCCCCAAAGGAGAGTGGTGGTGCTTCTCACTGTTCTAAATGACAGTCTTGTTGAAAGGAACATATGTGCAAATATTTTTCCCTTTTTGTTTGTTTGGAATACAGTAACAAAGCAATGGCATTGCATTTAACATAAAGTCTCATAACTGAAATGTGCCATTTGTGTGCCTGTTTCTCAGAAAACAAGCTATTCTTTCCTTCCCAGAATCCTCTGTGTATCTAGAGTAACAAGAGGTGATTTGATTGGTACTGTTATGTATTCTACTTATTGTAATTCTGCATTTCCATTTTCCTCTACAATATAGTGTTTCTGTCTTGTGCTATATCTTCCTTCTAGTTCTTGTGGGATGAATCCACAAAAATCAGCCCATATACATTGCCTGAAGCCTATACATATGAAACAGGCGTAACAGAATTTCTGAGACAGTATTTGGAAAGCAATGTGATGATGTGATTCACAGCCTGACTGGCACAGGTCATCATAATGCATACAGGGGCTTCCCATTTCCAGACAGCAGGTTGTCTGCAGCCTTAATCTTGTTCTTAATGGTGGTGTTCTGTTTGCCTTGTTTCTAATTCAGGAATGTATATGAGAGAAATGAATATGGCTCTAACATGCCTCTGGTAATCCTAAGAGACTGGGATAACCTCCTGGAGTTTATAGCAAATACCAGTTTTAAGATAATCTACCTGCTGCTTGGAGAGGTGTCGGTATATCTGCGTGTGATGGCCAACCTGGGGCTGTTTATGTGGATGTGTTTCTCAGACAGATCAAATCAGGTCTACCAGCAGCAGCAAGGCTGTCCTGGCACGCAGGCAGTCCTGGCACGCAGGCAGAGGGCAGCCCATTTTTTGGCTGTGTGAGAAAGCAGGTCCACAGGGCTGCTGTGGCACACTTGCTGTGGAGCCCAGCGCCTCTTCAGGATTTGCTCTGTTTCCCAGTAGAGTAGAGAGATCCCCAGGGAGTTGCCATGTGCTATCGGGCAACTGCTTTTAGTGCTCCCAGGCCTGTAGCTTGTCTCCTGGCTCTTCAGCAAAAGAAAATTTTAATAAGGGGGTCTTACCTATCTGTAGCCTATCCCGATCCATGTGAGGATCCAGAAGTGCTTTCTTGAGCTGACACAGCATTGCCCATCCTGGTTTGGTATTGGAAAGGTTCAGGCTGGGTCAGGACGATCAGGCAAGTAAGTAAGAAATATTTTTAGCTATAGATTTCTTCGTGTTTTCTGAGTAAGGATAATGAATAAGAAATAGAGACCATTTTATGCAATCAGCTGTCTAGTGACAGAGGTGTTTGGACAGAAAAATTGAAAAAACAGGGTTTTTTCCTTGGTATTCCAAGTTTGTGTCTTATGTGTGGCCAAGTCACTTGCTCTCGCCCTGTTTCTACATCTCCATAAAAGTTATTGTTCACTTTGCATTCTGAACTGGGATTCAACCCTCATAAAGAAGTGTTACTTTTTAAATATTGAAAGTTGAAAAAAGGTAAAATTTTGTCTGCTGAGTAAAGAAAAAAGGAGATTATGCTGTATTCATATTCTCTCTTTGAAAAAATATTTAAAAAGGCTGCAAAGGGAAGGAAAGTCAGTTTCTTTTAGCAATCTAAATCCAGAATAATTCTATTGCTTTAAAATGCTGTTACATGAAATTCACTGAATTGAACTTTCAGAATAGTTTGGCTTGTTTATACTTCAGTCAAAGGTAGATACTTCAATAGTGTTGCTGTAGCCAAGTGTAGTTACTTTAATACAAACTCCTTCAGGAAAGTTTAAATGCTGCATACGGGTTTCCTAGGAGGAAAGGTGATTACGTATGGTATAATGAAACAATTTACAAAAGAATATCTGCATGAAAAATCACATTGCGTGTTTTTCTCATAATACCATATATACACATATGAAAAAGGAACAGCTTCTAGAACAGGTTTTCTTTTACTGCTGACTTCACTATTCAGTGTAGCTGAAGTCTCCCATTTTGAAAAGGAACAATAAACACAATGAAGTATCGCCACACTGTCCTGCCACCACTGTGCCTGAAACCTGGCTTGAAAGAGTTGCCTCCAGAATGGACAGTCTTTCATTTCGCTTCTGACAGAGGAAGTGCCAGAGGCCAGGGTGCTGTGAATATCCATTTACTAAAGGCAGGATGGTGTCAACAGCAATATTTGGTCGCAAGGTTAGCATAGTTCACTTTGTCACTCAGGACTGGCATTCAGCTGTGGACCTGAAGACAGGAAACCCCCATCTGCTCTTACTGATCTGATAAGTACACTGAAAAGAGATCTTCACTGGAGAGGTTTTCTTCTTTTACAGTCCTTTTAATCTGAACATTTTTAAGAAAAATAGATATTTCTGATGCATTGAGCAGCCAATAAAAGCATCATCAAGAAATTTATTAGTGTTACTGCAGACCTGTTCAATAGGGGTGATAGCTTGTACTAGTGAGGAGTGTTTTGAGTGAAGAATAGTATGTGGTATATTTAGATTGATATGCCAGTGGTCGTTGGCTCATAGCAAAAATATAAAGGAAGTACTTTGTACTCTTACCCGTCACATATACTTAATCAGGGGAATGTCACTGCTCACTCCATTCACTTTGTAAGTAAAATCCAGAGATTCAAAAGAAGAGTTTCATGTACTTTTCCTGACAACGTTAATGTTAAACGGTGAGCAATTTAGGATGTTTCTGTAAAATTTCTGTGACAGGTGCATTCTTTTCTTTCAATTTTGATCAGCTTGTTCTGAACAAAAGCTGTTGGCTAAACAAAAATATATTATTACTACACTTGCTGATGTACTAGCTAAAACAAAGCTATATTTTAGTCTGTCCTTCCACTGGAAGAAAATAAAGCAAGAGAAAACAGGAAAATACATAGACAGAAGTAAGCAAGATAAAACTAAAAGTCATATTTTTGCAGCCTTATACTCAGAGATCATTTAGATTGCACTGTACTTGCATTGAATTATTTTGGATTTTGTCCATTCTAACTTGCTTGCTCGCCTACTTTTTTTGAATCGTGTTTAATGGGATTCTCAATAGTAAATAAAAACTTAAAAAAGAATATTGTAAATGGAACAGGCACATTCAGGTCACAGTGATAACAGTGACTACCCCTGTGCCACATCTTGCAGGAAGCTCTCTGAATTCATCACTCTTACTTCATTGTCACTCAACATACAAGTGTGTTTTATACATCTCAGGTTTCACTGCATGAAGTATGTTATAAAGTGTATTAGAAGATACTGCAAAATTTCAAAGGTATGTTCAAGAGGGATTGAGCCACAGTAAACAACTGTTAATTATGATTAATTGTTAAATACGATTTGAGTCAATTGCTGAGGTGAGTAGCTCGAGAGGGGACGCCTTCAACACCTGAGCGGGGAGAAGCTCAGCGTCCAGGAGCCTCAGCTCAGAGCGCGAGAGCCCCCGAGGCAGCCTCAGGCCCTCGACGGGAGCTGCCCGGCCGCCGGCAGCTCGGCGGACGCGAGCAGATGCCTCACGGGGTGCCAGGGGGAGCGGCACCCGCCCTGACGGGGTGAAAACTGCCCGGGGAGCGGCGATCCGGGCGCGGGGAGCCCGGCGGGCAAACGGGGGGGGGCGAGGCAGTTTGTGCGGCGGTTCGCGCGGGCAGGCGAGCGGGATGGTGGGCACTCGAGGTATGTATGAGCAGCGCCCGGTCTGGGAGCTCTGCCCCGGCGGTGGTCAGTGCAGGCACCCAGACAGAGCCATGAGAGGGGAGGATGCGGTGCGGAGCTCGGGGTGC
>JAOEHY010016154.1:0-39808 GCA_025447955.1 Psilopsiagon aurifrons | reverse complement strand
GGTGGAGGTCCTCCTGCAGCGGGGGCTGAGCTGCGGGACGGTGTCAATGGGCTGAGAGGGGTCAGGGAGCTGAGAGGGAGCGGCAGTGCTGCCTCAGCTGGGAAACAGCAACAGGAAGAAAAAAAAAAAAAAAAAAAGGAGGAAGAGGACAGTTAGAAGCAAGAGGCTTCCTCCTAAATCTGATGTCCCCACCCAGAACCTCTTTTCTGTCCTGCAGGGGGCTGAGGAGGAACCATGCTCCCACCTGGAGCTACTGCCTGATGTGCTGGTAAAGAAGATCACTACTGGTGCTGCCAGGAAAAAGCGGCGGGCCAGAGTAGCAGGGATCTACTCTGAAAGGAACAGAGGTGTCCATCTGTCAACCTGACCAGGTCTCAAGTGAGGTGTGTTGCCTACCAGGGGCTCAGGTCAGGGATGTTGCAAAGAGGCTGCTTGCTCTAGTTGGTCCCACTATTACCCACTTCTACTTCTCCATGTGGGTGCTACTGATGTAGATAGCAGTATCCCAGAGAACATTAAGAAGGACTACAGAACTCTGGGAGAGGTGGTTAGCTGCTCTGGAGCTCAGATTGTCTTTTAATCAATTCTACAGGATACAGGGTGGGAGCTTAAAAAGGCGAGGTTAATAAATGGTTAGAAGGGTGGTGCTATAGTCAGGGGTTTGGGTGCCTTGAACATGTGACTTAATTTAGTAGGCCAGGTCTACTGGGGCTGGTGAGAGTGACAACAAAGGGGAAGGCAGTTTTGGTAGGAGGCTTGCCTGGCTGGTTCAAGGATGCTTTAAACTAGATGTTTTGGGGGAGGAGACATCATTTCATCCCAATACACCCAGTCAGTTTCCAGCACCTATAATAAATGCTTGGAGCAATGTAGAGATATTCCAGCCACTCCAGCCAATAAGCCAGCTTCAATTGGAGGTCAGCTCAGATGCCTCTATAAAAATGCCCATGGCATGGGGAACAAGCAAGAGGAATTACAGATGTGTGCATGTCTACTGGGGTATGATATAATAGGTATAACAGAAACATAATGGGATGGCTCCTATGACTGGTGTATTGGAATGGAAGGTTACAGGTTCTTTACAAAAGACAGGCCCGGCAGGTGTGGAGGGGGAGTTGCGGTTTATGTTAGGGATAGGCTGAAGAGTATGGAACTCTGTCTTGGGATAGGTAAGCAGTGAATAGAGAGTTTTTGGGTCAGGGTTAAAGGGAGAACACCAACGGGAGGCATTATTGTGGGGATCTGTTACAGACTTCATGATCAAGAGGATGGATGGAGTGCTCTATAGACAGATAGGAACAGCCTCAATCTCACAGGCCCTTTTCCTCATGGGGGATTTCAACCACTCTGATATCTGCTGGAGGGACAGTACATCCCGGCACAAGAATACAGGAAGTTCCTCGATTGTGTGGAACACACTTCCTTCAGCAAGAATCAGAGAAGGACTGGTTGGAAATCTGATGTTCCAGGGCAGCCTTGGTTGTAGTGATTATGAGATGGTCAAGTTTGAGATCCTCAGGACAGTGAGAAGAGCATGCAGCAATCTCATAAGCTGGCAATGTGTGCTTGCAGCTGAGAAAGCCAGCTGCATCCTGGGCTGCATCAAAAGGAGCATGACCAGCAGGATGAGGGAGGTGATCATGCCCCTCTACTCTGCTCCTTTGAGACCTCACTTGGAGTATTGTGTGCAGTTCTGGTGTCCTCAACATAAAAAGGACATGGAACTGTTGGAACAACTCCAGAGGAGGGCCACGAGGATGATCAGGGGACTGGAGCACCTCCCACATGAAGACAGGCTGAGAAAGTTGGTTCTGTTCAGCCTGGAGAAGAGAAGGCTCCATGGAGATCTCATAGCAACCTTCCAGTGTCTGAAGGGGGCCTATAGGGATGCTGGGGAGGGACTCTTCATTAGGGACTGTAGTGATAGAACAAGGGGTAGCGGGTTCAAACTTGAACAGGGAAAGTTTAGATTGGATGTGAGAAAGAAATTCTTTACTGTAAGGGTGGTGAGGCACTGGAATGGGTTGCACAGGGAAGTTGTGAATGCTCCATTGCTGGCAGTGTTCAAGGCCAGGTTGTCAGAGCCTTGGGTGGCATGCTTTAGTGTGAGGTGTCCCTGCCCATGGCAGGGGAGTTGGAACTGTATGATCTTAAGGTCTTTCCAACCCTAACAATTCTATGATTCTGCGACTTCAAGAGAGCAGATTTTGGCCTCTTCAGGAACCTGCTTAGTAAGGCTCCATGGGATATAGCCCTAGAGGGCAGGCGTGACCAAGGCTGTTTTTTAATATTCAAGGATCACCTACTACAAGCTCAGGAGTGTTGCACCCTGACTAAAAGGAAGTGCTGCAGGAGGGTCAGGAGACCTCCTTGGATGGATAAGGATCTGCTGAGGAAACTTTGAGGGAAAAAGGAGGCTTATAAAACGTGGAAACAAGGACAGGAGGCCTGGGAAAAATACAGGGATATTCTCTGGGAAGCTAGAGACCAGATTAGGAAATCGGAGGCCCAGTTAGAATTAAACTTGTCTGTGATGTTAAAGGTAAGAGCAAGGGATTCTATATGTACCCTGCAAATAAAAGACAGACTAGGAACAACTTGGGCCCTCTCCGGAAACTATCAGAAAAACTGGCTACCCTGGATTTGGAGAAGGCTGAGGCTCTGAATGACTTCTTTATCTCAGTCTTCACTGGCAAACAATCTGACCACACCACCCACGTCTTGGAAGGCAGACGCAGGGACTGTGAGAATGAAGACCCTGGGCGCACTGTAGAAGAGGATCTGTTTCAAGACCGTCTTAAGGACCTGAAAGTACACAAGCCCATGGGACCTGATGAATTTCATCTGTGGGACCTGATTAAATCCACCCGCAGGTCCTGAAGGAGCTGGCAAATGAAGTTGCTAAGCTACTATCCATCACATTTGAAAAATCATAGTAGTCAGGTGAGGTACCTACCTTAAGGTCCTTTCCAACCCTAACTATTATATGATTCTATGATTCTAACTGGAAAAAGAGAAAAACAACCCCCATTTTCAGGAAGGGGAAAATGGACGATCCAGGGGACTACAGATCAGCCATCCTCACCTCTGGGCCCGGAAAAATCTTGGAGCAGAATCTCCCGGAAGGAATGCTAAGGCAAATGAAAAACATCAAGGTGCTTGGTGGTAGCCAGCATGGCTTCACTAAGGGGAAATCCTGCCTGACCAATCTGGTGGCCTTCTATGATGGAGCTATGGAACAGATGGACAGGGGTAGAGCAGTTGACTTCATCTACCTGGACTTCTGCAAAGTGTTTGACACTGTCCTGCATGACATCCTTGTCTCTAAGTTGGAGAGACATCAATTTGATAAGTGGACCACTCTGTAGATAAAGAACTGGCTGGCTGGCCGCATGCAAACAGTTGTGCTCAATGGCTCAATGTCCAGCTGGAGACCTGTAATAAGTGGTGTCTCTCAGGGATCGGTGTTGGGACGGGTCTTGTTCAACATCTTTGTCGGTGATATGGACAGTGGGACTGAGTGTGCCCTCAGCAGGTTTTCCAATGACACCAAGCTGTGTGGTTCAGTTGATATGCTGGAGGGAAGGAATGCCATCCAGAGGGACTTTGACAAGCTTGTGAGATGGGCTGATGCCAGCCGGATGAGGTTTAACCCTGCCAAGTGCAAGGTCCTACACCTGGGTCGGAGCAGTCCCAGGCACAGCTACAGGTTGGGCGGAGAAGAGATTCAGAGCAGCCCAAGGAGAAGGACTTGGGGGTGTTGGTCGATGAGAGAGTCAATATGAGCTGGCAGTGTGAGCTTTCAGCCCAGAAAGCCAACCGCATCCTGGGCTGCATCAAAAGGAGTGTGACCAGCAGGATGAGGGAGGTGATCCTGCCCCTCTACTCTGCTCCTTTGAGACCTCACTTGGAATATTGTGTGCAGTTCTGGTGTCCTCAACATAAAAAGGACATGGAACTGTTGGAACAAGTTCAGAGGAGGACCAAGAGGATGATCGGGAGCCTGGAACACCTTCCATATGAAGATAGGCTGAGAAAGTTGTGGCTGTTCAGCGTGGAGAAGAGAAGGCTGCATAGAGACCTAATAGCAGCCTTCCCGTATCTGAAGGGGGCCTATAGAGATGCTGTGGAGGGACTTTTCATTAGGGATTTTAATGATAAGACAAGGGGCAATGGGTTCAAACTTAAACAGGGGAAGGTTAGATTGGATATGAGGAAGAAATTCTTTACCGTGATGGTGGTGAGGCACTGGAATGGGTTGCCCAGGGAAGCTGTGAGTGCTCCATCACTGGCGGTGCTGAAGGCCAGGTTGGACAGAGCCTTGGGTTGCATGGTTTAGCATGAGATGTCCCTGCCTGTGGCAGGGGTCTTGGAACTGGATGATCTTAAGGTCCTTTCCAACCCTAACTATTCTATAATTCTATGATCCTATGATCCTGTGTTTTTGTAGCATTTTTCCACTTTGGGGAGCTCTCCTAAATGTTAACCAGAACCACATGGCTGGGAAGTCACAGCTATGTGAGCCACAGGAACCCCCATGAAAGCACCTTCACCTCTATTGTATTCCTTGCAGTACAATAGGTTTTCCCAGCAAGCCCTAAGGTTATGTTGACTCCAGACTGAATCTTTAGAACGAGCCTGTGGGAGGCAGGATACAGGTAATCTGAACTCTGGTCATGATCTGATTTTTAAGCAGTTTGTTGTTACTGTGCCAATTCAGAGGCAGATTTTAAGTCTGATATGTCTATTCCACAAGTTAAAACATACTTAAAGCATCTGTGAAGCCACATGGCTGTCCTTGGAGCAGCACCATTCTCAGTAATACAAACACAATGTTTCAAACACAATGTTCCTGTCTACCTCTATTCCAAATGAATATTTGCTGAAGTCAGATATAATAAAGACCCAACATAAGGCTGGGTGGTGATCTGCCCTGCAGCCTTAGGGCTGTGGGCTCTGGTCAGTGAGGGAGCTTAAATACCATGAGGACAGCAAATATCCATAAAGCTATATAGACTAATGCTGTTCATAAATTCTGTGTGCTATAGAGCACCTGGTGCATGTCAGTTTCACAACTGTACTACACAGCAGACTATTCCCCAACAGCAGTGTTGGGAAATTCAGTGGAAGAACAATAGAGCAATCCTCATTATACATGGGAAACTGGGGCACGGGGAAGCCAACAGCTAGAAGGTCAACTGTAAGAGGACTTCTGAGTGTCTTCAGAGATTCAAGTTGAACTGATTTGCCCATGATCACTCCCAAAATTTGTGGTACCAAAGTGAGCCTCCCAAGCCTGGGAAAAAAAAAAAAAAAATAGTGCAGGGGATGGAAGTAGGGTATTGCAATGAATTTTTCCATTTTTCAACCTTATTTATCACCTGATTTCAAATATCAGGTGATTTAGCATATTTTAACAGATTTTTAGCAGTTTTATACTGAGGAAGGAATTGAGAATTCTGGAAGAGCAAAGGAAGGAGAGCAAAATAAATTAAATGATGAGCATTTTCTTTAAACCTTAGGCCCCTGTTCCCCTTTGCTGAAAGCTGACTCTGTAATGTGCAAAAACAGTGCCTTAGAGTTTTACTAGATTTGTGGTGAATTTGATAATATTTTCTTTGATTTTCTTGATTTACACCTTCTCCAAGTACTGGCTTGCAGACTGACAAAATGCTCAGAAAAGAAGGAAGCTGGAAAGCTGCCTGGAAAATCACCTTGAGGAATACCTTGTGGCAAGGCTTCTAACATGTATATCTTGGTTTAAGATGTAGGCTCCTACAATATGTTCAAAATGCTTTTGGTTACAGGTATAAGATGTATGATATGCTATTGCTACCATTAGCATAGAAGAAGAGTGTTTATGTATGGAGCATGCATATATGCATATATACTTATTCACAAATAAAGTACTGTGACTGCCATAATACATACTGCATATAGTAAAGCTGAATCTGGAATTCAGAAGACTTTAGCTTAGTGTTTGGGAAGATATCGAGTCAGTGTGATTCATCTGTCCCTCTGTGAAAGTGTGGGAGAGGAGGGTGGTGAGGTGACAGTCGTGCTAGTAAAATTCTTGTAGGAATTTCCTTAATACGTGTGTGTGTGTGTGTCCACATATAAATGTGTGGATATGTCTGAAACCACAAGTATTTCAAATGCTCTCAGAGGAAGGCTGTCTCAGACTTGTGGAATGTCTGTTACGGAAATGGAATGACCATGATGTGACCCACCATGCTACGTCTGTAGAAGATATGTCTGTGATGAGAAGCAAGCTAAAAATGCTGTGGCTGAGACAGAGTAGATGTTTGAGGATACCGGGTCTGCAAATCGATGGTTGGGCTAAGCAGGCTGGAAAATTAAGGATCAGGGCTAAACATCCTGAATATTTGCTGCTATATGCACTCAGAACTATTCGCATCTGGATTTCCACACGGAAGAACCCCTGACACTGGAGTTACTCCTGATTTACAGTCAGGATGGTACTTGCAGTCTCCCACCTGCAAATGACAAAGCTATTAGCAGAGCCTTGCCAAGCACTATTTCTAGGTGAAGCTAGTGAGGATTTTATGCTAATAAGAAAGATAGCTGAGCTTTAACCCCTTTCCTTGAGGAAAAATACTAGTGAAAAATATGGCCTCTTTTGTTTAAAAAAAAAAAATAATAAAAAAATCAAGGCTTGTGTACCTATGTATGTGTGAGAGAAAGTATCAGTGAGAGAGCCATGCAAGGGGAGACCATTTGCTCAAATAGAGTAGAATTACTAATACATAACAACACTGCCAGCAAGTCACTGCACAGCTGGAATTAATCTAAGAGAATGTATCTTGCTGCATAGACAAGCGCAGAAAACTTTCCCCATGTGAAGGCAGCATGAAGCCCTGCCCTGTGGCTTGGAAGCACTTCATCAGACCCTGACAGTACAGACATCTTCTTCAGACGATTGGTTTGAGGGGGAGTGGGGAGATGTGCTTCACCCTGCTCAAATGAACACCCAGGAGGGACTGTTTTTATTTCATTTCATGATATTTCACAGGTCATAACTCTCTCTCCCCTCCCTGATTTGTTGGTTTGGCTTTTCCTTTTCCTTAATTGTCGGTTTAGTTTTGTTCTCTGGCCTTATTGCATTGGCTTTGAAACCAGTTGAAAAACTGCTATGGCTTATTTACACTGAACAGCTATTCAGGCCGAAAGCAGCTGCTCCATTTAGCCAAGTATCTCTGTGCTACCCAGCTTCCCTGCTTGTTATAATAAGGTGCTTTCTTTTAAACACACGCTGTGAGGAGGTGGTGTTGAAATGTATGCAGCAGATGATGGTTCTCTCTGAAAGGGGGTTTTGAAAACTCGGTGAGCCTGGGGTTGTTATTAATAAATGATTGCTCAGTAAAAGACAAGTTTATCCAGAAGTCCAGTATAACCAGAGCTGATTCAAACTAGTTTCATGCACTCATGTGGTTCTTCACCTCCCAGTCCTTCTTTGCTCCAGTTTGGGCCTGGTAGGTTTCTGATTTGTATGAGTAAGTGATTTTCTCCTAAGATTTCAGCTTGCCTGGGTGACCTAGTCTCCTTTTGTCATGCAGCAGAGCTCCCTTCCCACTCAAATATAGCCATAAGGAATTAAGGGGAATAAGAAAAATTATTTGAAAAAGAAATAATGTGGTTTTAGTGCAGAAAATGGGACAATATACACCTTTGCAGGAAACAAATATGACTCTGAGGGGAAAGTTTTGTCCTGTTTTTGAGTGAAAGTATGCTCATACACACACATGGAGCTTCAGCTTGCAAACACTGATTTAATGTTCATTTCACCCCTAATTATCCTCTTAAAAGCTATCAAAAGTCTCACATAGTCACAAAATTGTAAAGAAGTTCCTGTGCACTACTTCCAAATGCTGCAGGAATTATGGCTTTATTGCCATTATTTACCTTCCCCAGCTATAATGTATGCCTGGCCTTGAATTACCCCGCTGTAGGAGCCATTGACTAGCATGTTTTGTAAAACAATTTTGTTGGTTTTCACTTCCCTCCAGCTCTTCTTTCCATCCTGTCTCCCCATCTTTACCCCCTAAGTGCTGCTTCTGCATTTTATGCCACTCCTCTTACGACTTCCACTTTTGAGATACATTTTTTCCCTGATCTCTGTAAATTCTCTTCCCTTTCTTTTATATTTTTATTTTCCCACAATTTTGGCCTAATTATTGGACCCTGGATGCCTGGCCAAAGGCTTCCCGAGTCTCAGGAGGTTCCCTGTGCAGTGTATGCCCAGCATAGCAATCTCTAAAACAACTTTCTCCCATTCATCTGGACTGGAACTGTGCCAGGGCTATCACAGATAGAAAAGGGCTGCTGGAAAAGCCAGAGGCTGTCTGCAGGAGCTAGCAGTTCAGTGCTGGTGGCCTCCAACAGCTCACCACACATTTCAGTGAGATAACCAAACTGAATGGTGAAACTGGCTCTTGGCCTAATGTATAATCTGCGTTTAATGAACACATGCCTTCCAGAAACTTGTGATCTACAAGCTAAGAGCTGGTGCAGTCAGTACTTTATTTGATAGTTTGACTTTGCTCGTTGAAAAAAAAAAAAGAAAATAAACAAGAAAAAGAGATTATAAAAAAACCCTAACAAACAACAAACAAGCTACTCTGTGCCTGATTTCTCATTTAAATTTGCCTGGCATCAGCTTTTAGGCTTGTTAAGCCTTTCTCATTGGTTTTCAGTTTCTGGATTTTCTTCCTCTGAAGATACACACTTAACTTTCAATACTGTGATAAATTAAGTGGATTATATTCCCAAAGCATCTGACTAGGAGGCATTTTTGCCAGGTTTTAAATAACTGTATGAGGTTCTCCTGCAATTACAGTTTTCAATATGCAGTTTTTCTATGCACAGATGTCTGGTCTGGATACAGGATTCATTTTTTCTGGATAAATGCGTAATTCGTGAGCTAATGGTGAAGGGAGAAGACCTACATTTTCTTTCCCACTAAGGTAATCCATACCTGCATGGGTCATTCATCTTCAAGACTTATCCTCATCTTTCCTAAAAGCTATCTCATGCGCTGTTTAATGGCTTCTATAACTCTCACCCAGTGACAATGAACCCAGGATTCATCCTGCATTCACCGCTGGGCTGCAAACCAAGGTCTTTTACTTCTTCAGTAACAAGGGATAGACACTGATAGAAAGACATTCAGTATTTATAGGTACCCACTTCTTTCTCTGCTGATTACAGAAGAAGCTTATATAACTCCTTTTCCTCTGGGCATCCTGATTAGATGTCTATCATATAATGGATTACTCATGCTGTGTTTCTGGGCTGATCATCTTATTCACATTCTCCATGCTGTGAGTGACCACAACACTGAACAACTGGTATTGAAATGACAAACACACGTTCTTTAATTATGAGAAGCCTAAAGAGAGCAAGCTGATAAAGCTTTGTTTTAAAAGACCTTATGCTTCACATAATACAGCAACTATTATAGAATCTTAGGATGGTGTGCATTGGAATGGACTTTCAATGGACTTCAAATCTCAAATAGTTCCACTGCCACTGCCATGGGCAGGTTCACTTTCCACTAGACCAGGTTGCTCAAAAGTACCAAGTATACAATAAGTGTGTGTGGTTTTATTGCAGTGTAGAGATAGGTGTAAAGGAATGTCCTTGCTAAGACTGGTTATTGTAAGACAGGGAGACTGCAGGAGATGATGTATGCACAGTTAGGTGACTGCACAGACTCTTTACTGCTTCTGTATGTCTCCTTTCATGTAGTGGTTCAAGTAATGGTTCTGTATGCATAAATGCTCAAAGTGTTTTAAAGGCCAAGGGATAGACAGGAATTATTAAAAAAAGTAACTCATAAAGGCTGTGTTTGTGTGTCATCATCTATCAGATGTCTCTGAATAGTAGCTGAAGTCTCTAAGTGGGAAATGAAATGGGCAGATTTAACACAAATTTAGTTAAAAGTTTCACCATGTACTCGAGGGTTTGCAAGACTGCACTGTCAGAAGCATTCTCCAAAGTTCCAGAGATCTTTTCAGCAGTACAAATAACTAGTATAAATAACTAATTTCTGGAAGTGAATTACTGAGAGGTGATCCTGCCCCTCTCCTCTACTCTCGAGAGACCTCACTTGGAGTATTCTGTGCAGTTCTGGTGTCCTCAACTTAAAAAAGACATGAAGCTGTTGGAGCAAGTCCAGGGGAGGGCCACAAAGATGATCAGGGGGCTGGAGCACCTCCTGCATGAAGACAGGATGAGAAAGTTGGGGATGTCTAGCCTGAAAAGAGAAGGCTGCGTGGAGACCTAATAGCAGCCTTCCCGTATCTGACAGGAGTGCTATAGGGATCCTGTGGAGCGACTCTTCATTAGAGACTGTAGCAATAGGACAAGGGGTAATGGGTTCAAAGTTAAACAGAGGAAGTTTAAGTAGGATATAAGGAGAAAGTTTTTTACTGTAAGGGTGGTGAGGCCCTGGAATGGGTTGCCCAAGGAAGTTGTGAATGCTCCATCCCTGGCAGTGTTCAAGGCCAGGTTGGATGGAGCCTCGGGTGACATTTAGTGTGAGGTGTCCCCGCCCATGGTAGGGGGTTTGGAATTAGATGACCTTAAGGTCCTTTCCAACCCTAACTATTCTATGATTCTAAGATCTCATGATTCTATATTTTTCTCTTCTTGCCCATAAATATCACATCTCAGCTCAGCTCAGCTCATCTCATCACCACACCTGATTCTCTTGGGAAGATCAGGCTGACTTTCACAGATGCCTGAAGTCTTCTTTTCATGCTTTTTTATGAGTTTTGTGTTCCCATGCTTTATAATCCCTTGCAAAGAATACAGAGAAAATTTAAACTTATCTTCCAAAGCTTCTATTTATCTATAGGCATGTACACAAAAGAGAGAACTAGTAGAGTGTTCTACTCCTGAAATGCAGCCATACTTTAGGTGGACCATGGCTACTAACTAGAAGTTAATAGCAATGTATGCAATAATATAAATCAGCAAGTCAAGAAAATTATGTGGTTTAGAACTGCAGGAGGAAAAATTTTGTGGAGGCTTTAGAGAGGTTGTATTACTTGTCTATATTCAAAGCTGACTACATTGTGGATACTTCATCACCAGTAAACTCTTCCCTTGGGTTATTCATCCCTTGCTAAGGTAACTTTACTGCAGCTACAACAGTTTTTCTGAGTTTGCCATAGATACATTTTAGAAAATGAGGTCTTGCACCACCTCTGTACCATGGTTTTTGTTCCGTGGAGAATGGGCTTTAGTAACTAATGATACTGTGCTTATACAAAGAACTATATAAGTGCTTTGAGATAAACCACCACCACAACCACCAGTTAGAAATCACAGCTTCTCTCAAACACACATCTGTTTGCAATGGTTTCTTTACTTCATCTTCCTTCCCTGACATCCCCCTAACATCAGTCAGTTAATCCCCAAAGCACAGAAAGTTGTTTTTTTGGAAACATATTGATTTAATTTCTTACCTGTGAAATCAAGGCTTGTAATGAATCAGTCTTCAAGCTGCACTCCCTGAAAAACAGCATCCCTGCCAAACATGAGATTCAGCCAGAAATCAAATTTCTAGGTGTTACTGTTTGGTAAGAGAAAGCATCAGGTCATTTTTATTCGCAAAAGAATCTATAAAGCCTTAGTTTAAGTTCTGTTTAATAAAAAAAAGATGGTGGGGGTCAGGGGGGGAAAAAAATCTCCTAATCAAATGTCTTAATCGAATCTCCTAATGCTGGTCTCAGGCTTACTGGATTTGAACAGAATTGATTTCATATTATGGATTTCTATCTTTGCCCTTCACTTGGTACAATACATTAGGAAACAAACACTAGGTAATAATTTACCCATACTGTTGAGCATACTTTTAATAGGCAAGTGGCAAGATAACATTTTGTCAGCTAGTTAACATTTTATCAGCTAATTTTAAAAAAGAATCTTATGAATTAAATGCGAGCAGTTTTTCCTGGACATATTCTAATGCCCTTTTCAGACATATATTGCCCTTGCTATTACTATTTCTTACCCTAAGCTTCTTACAGTCATTAAACATACACTTTTTTAATCTGACACTACCTCTAAAGAGTACTGAAGAATTATTCTCCCTATTTTTAACTGTAGGAAACAAAATCTCAAACAGGTTGAAGCCCAGATCCTCAAGACTGTTTTGACAGTTAAATCCCTTAGATTTCAAGGGAAATCTTGGAAGAGAAGTTGGGTCCAGGTGATTTCTGCAGTTACAGAAGAAATATGTGTCAGGGAAGCAGTGGAACTGTAGCTTCCTTGGATCTGTAATCTTTTCCTAACCTCAGGATGATCTTTCTCCTGACTGTTGAATAATCCTTTGTTCTAAGGACAAAACTCACAATGGAGGGAAGTACTTTATTTTTTTCCTAGGTGACAAATCATAGAATCATAGAATAGTCTGGGCTGGAAGGGACCTTCAAAAGTCATCTAATCCAATCCTGTGCAATAATCAGGGACAACTTCAACTAGATCAGGCTGTCCAGAAGCACATCCAGCCTGGCCTTGAATGTCTCCAGGGATGGTGCGTCTACTACCTCTCTAATGGTCATACGCCTTTGATTTGGAAGTTCAGGAACAGAAAAAGCAAATATCAAATATTGTTAAAATTCTTTCAGCTCTCCTTTAATGCATAGAGGAGGAGTTTGTGGATGGTCATGACTGAAGGCAACAGAAGCATTGTTTTTCCTGGGCTACGGGTTTGCTTCCAGACTTAGGTCCTGAGCTCCTCAGTCAAAAGCATGATAAAAGTAATCTTACAACACTGAGGAGCAACAGAAATTGTTTCATTTTCATTTGGTTCATGTACTCCTACACCAATGTAACCGCATATATTTTCTTATCGGTGCTCTCTAGAAGATGTCTAGAAATCTTGGGGAAGTTTTGAAGTTCATTGATTTGGATCCAAATGAACTTTTGGGGTATGAAGCCCAAGCAATAACTCCCAGAAATTATCTATTCAGCCTCGTCTGCAGTGCAGGCTTCCTCTACTATGTCAAGATGGAGACTGAAACACAGAGCATGCAGGTAGCTTGGAGGGAAAGAGCAGCTGTAACATAAATCCAGTTAACTGGAAACCACAAGGATGTCCAGGACTTCAGATCCTTTAGAGACTACTTGTGATATGGCTCTCATAAGCAGTGCAAGAAATAGCTGTGGTTCAGTGACTAGACTAAGGCACGCTATATGGCTGTATATACTTGACAGGCTCTTTCTCACTGTTCATCTATTTGTATTGCCTGTTAATGGCAGAATCCTTCTTCATCGGCTCAGATCTTATGTATATGCTTAAATTTCTGAACTCTGAGCAGTCCCACTGATTTCAGCATAGCTAACCCTGGTGCAAAATTAAGTGTAGACATAAATCATTGCAAGACTGAGCCTAGAGTACAGTGTGGTGAATAGTTTTTCTTCAGGAAAACACTTATTTCCTGAAGGCACCATTTCAGCTTGAAGTTTTCACATATTTGTGTTATACTTAGGGAGTCAGTTGGGAAGCACTGTTGAAGGACAATACAAAATACCCAAAATACACATTGCTAGATTCTATATTTCAATCTGTGGAGACAGACCTGCAAAGGAATTTAGATGCCATGAAAATGTCCAAGAAAGAAGTGTCAAAGGAATTTGTATCTTTCCATCCAAATAAGCAGGGTAATCATCTGGGAATAAGGAGACTGGAGTTTAAATTTCCTCTTTGCTTGAAAATATGAAATTGGGTTTCAGTTTCCAATGTGTTTAGAAAAGAATGTCTTAGACAATGGACTGTGGAAACTGGAAAGCTTGCTGAAGGCCAGGTTTGTGAACCCAGTCCTCTGGTGATTTTAGTGCTCCTTTCCAAATGTTAAATATATGCTAAAAGTGACTGACTAAAAAAAAAAAAAATAATAAAAAAATCATATTTCCAGTGTGATTAAAAGCAATGTCATGTCATTTTACTTAATCACATTTTGTGCTGTGGCTGAAGCAAATAATAAAAAAATATTCCCAAAGATCTTGCTATGACAGTGGTGACTCACAAACACCACTTTAAGGTACTCCCAGTGTGTAAATATCAAATATATATTGTAGTTCTATAAAATTTTACATTCATTGTACTGCTTGCGTGCTTTACCAGACCTCCAGGGACTGAGAAGATTCTGGTTTTGCTTCCTCTTTACAACACATCAAACCTTTTTCCATAATATCCCTATTAAACCATTTGTCTCCCCAGTTTCCTGTAGATTGTCACTGAGTTATATCGATATTAGGGCAGAGATTTCAGCTTAGTCTCACTGATACCAATCAGTCAAAAAAAGGCTGGGAAAATATTGCCAACCTCAGAATTCCTAAAAATCCTGCAGTTAGCAAGGCTGTCCTTAGTAAGGTCACCCATGATGAATTCCAACTTCCTTTCTGCATTTGCATGTTGACTGCCAATACTTTCTTATCTGTCTGTGTAGTGTATTGCCAGCATGACATAAATAAATGAGCTAATGAATAAATAATAGCAATCAATAGAAACAAACATAGAATTGACTAGCTTCTGCATTGTTCTTACTGAATGAGATGCCAGAAGTAATCAAGCAGCATAAATTATAAAATGTAAGTTCAACATTAGAAAGTCATTGTTTCAATATTTTAAGAAACCTGCAGTGTGAATAAGGTAATGTACTGGCTATAAAATATTTAGATGGGTTCATTTTGTTTTCAATGAATGCTTATCTCTGCCTCCACTGAAATCAGCAATAAGCCTCCTGGTGCAGAATGGCTTTCAAAATACAACAATCAGTCTTTTTTTTACCTAGAGAAATTCTGCTCTCTAAGGGGGTTGTGTATCAGAGAAAACCAGTTTAACTCAGTTTGTCGAGAATCCAATGACTCAAGAGATATGTCCTGGCCAACAGAGGCTTTCTGCATGTGGTTAAATGGTGAAATTCTCCCATTGGAAGTAGTTATTATTGAAATAATATTGAAACATCTGGTTTTAGCAGATGCATTAATTCTTCTTTAGGTGCCTTTAAGAATCTCCACCCCTCTAGAATCTTTTTACCACCTCTTCTTTCAGCCCCTTTCAGACATACATATGGAGAAGTCCTATTTCTATTTGTGATACTTGCCAGGAACCAGCTTTAATTCAGTGATACTGGAACTTCCCAGAGTTTCCTTTATCCTTCCTATCTCTTATGACCCATTGGCCATATATTTACATACCAGGAGAAACCCCACTGAGAACCACAATAGAGATGGAAGAATTTTGTTGCATCCAGCACAAAGGAGTATGATGTCCAGCCTTAACATAACACAGATGATGCATTTTAAAAACCCAAAAACCTAATAACAAAAAACCTCAAACAAAAACCCCAAAATATAATAGCATTGCATGAGTAATAACAATGATCACCAGTAAAGTAGAGGGTGCCTACAACGACTTTTCCCCACTGGATGCCACATCATATTTTATTAGACAAAGAAGGTTCCCGTAGACAAAACCAAAACTAGAATACAAGAGGCTATGTTGTACCCATGTGTAATAGTAGTGCCATATGATAATTTGCACTATGTGTATGTTGAGATAATAATACCATGGGGTGTTCTGTACCTGAATGCATATCTATTATTAAGTAACTGATAACAAAGGCTGGCACAAAATCAAAGGCAGGACTGAGTTCATAATTTAATATTCCCCTCACAGTTCAAGCAATTTTCAGTGTCCACAAATGTCATCTAATATTGTTTCCAAGCTGCAATTCAGTGGGAGAAAAATAGCTATCCATGTAGGACTTCACAGTGACACATCTGTTATGTTATTTATCTTAAGTGCAAAGACAGGAATGAACTGACTTCCAGCTTCATAATTCATAACCGAACATTCCAGAAATTAAAGGAAGAAAAGGACAGCATCTTTGTCTGAAAGTAGGTTAATGGAATATCATGTGGAACTGCTTTTGCCAAAATTACTCTCCATGTTTCCTTCCAAATGTACTTATCATGATGTAAATCAGAAGCTTCATTAAGTGAATCATAGAATCATAGATTGGTTCATGTTGAAAAGGACCTTAAGTTCATCTAATTACAACCACCTTCCATGGGCACCAACTCTTCACACTACACCAAGCCCCATCCAATCTGGCCTTGAACACTGCCAGGGATGGGGCAGCTACAGCTTCTCTGGGCAGCCTGTGCCAGAGCTTCACCACCCTCACAGCGAAAAACTTCTTCCATACATATAACCTAAATATCCTGTTTAAGTTTGAACCCATTATCCTTTGTCTTATTGGCCCAAACATCTGTAAAATAGACCTGAACAAGGCACAATGTCACTGTGAGAGGCCTGTGATGCAAAGCCGTCCCACGATTAAAGTGATGGGACAAACACTTGAACCTTTCTGACCTGAAATATGTTTCTCCTCCAAGACAGCTGTCAACACTGTATTTTTTTAAGGCATTCTTTTCACTTCAGTGTTTAGGGTCTTGCCCCACCCGCCCCTAGCCAGGACTCACCGCACACAATTTCATGGAACTTCTAAACATTTCCTGTGGAGCAAAAAGCCAAACTTTCTGAACTCCACTTTGCTTCAGGGCATCTAATCATGAAAGTTATGTGTGCTGTTAAAAGATTGACTTTCAAATCATGGAACCAGGCCTTTAGGGATACTTTCCTTCTCTTCTTTTTCTACTTTTTTTTTTTTTTTTTTCTCTTTTTATAAGAAGTTTCAGAGCTGCAGAGCCTTAAGCCAAAAGAAATAGTTGTACAGGCAAGTTTTCTACACTGATTTCAGGAGAACAAGAGGCATGCTGGCTGCTTGCTGGGGGCAATCTCACCCCCCTGCATCCACACACCTCCCACTAGCTCCACATAGCTGATATGAAAACAAGTACGTGAACTCCTGAGTGAACTTTCAAATTGGTGCTGCTTCTTCCTCTCACCTTGGCCATTTCAGAGACATTTGTTTTGCTCAAGAATGTCTTTCCCGCTATTTTAAACCCTTCTAATATAAAATTACATAAATCTATGAAAATGAGTCAGTTGCAAAGGCACAACCAGTAACAACTGAATATGATGGTTCCAACACACTAGTTGTCATTGCTTCTCTGCTGCGATTATGTTTTTCATCTAACTGGGATATAGCAGTGGCCTTTTTTATTATTTGTCCCTATTTATGGGAATAAAGTGGTCACTGGTCATTGCAGTTCCCAAAGATCACTCTTCTGAGTTACAAGAACATTCCCACTATTAAATAGTGGCTTTATTGTACATAATTCAAGATCATTGTTAGGGTCTTTACTGATAGCTGTATAAAAAATACTTATATAGAAAATACTAACCCCTAGATTAACAGATAACTACTTTTTCTTGGTACATTCTTATATGTGATAGAGTTAGAAAATAATATTTTGTGTCACAGAAGACACTAGACATACTTAGGCTATTCTCTTTCCTACACTTCAGGGCTGAAAGGGATCACTTTTCTATGTTCTTTTCCCCCACATAAATAAAAGCCAAAGTTCAAATTTTGCATTGTGAGCCCTGAAACGGTAAAATTAAATCAGAGAAGATGCATGAATGCTGTTAGATTTCAAGTTAAAATGACTTTTTCAAGACACATGCATGAAAAGAAATGCTTAAATCAAGTGTTTCACACCAAACATGTTGTTAGAGAGAAGATTTCAACTCTGGTACTATTATTATTCATTGTGTATAACAGCACTGCCCCCAGTTGTGCCTTTGTAATAAAAACCAGACTCCCTTTCCCTCTCCCTTCCTGATTTTGAGGGATTGCAAACAAAGGCACTGACCATGCCAAGCTTCAGACCCATGGTGAATCTTATAAGCTGCAAGCATTTCCTTTGAAACCCATGTCTGCACACGAACTGGTGCAGATGACACCAAAGCTCTGTGTCTGTGCCCATACAAGCACAATGGCACAGTTAGTGGGAGGGTTTAAGTACTTGTTCATGCTTGTGTATAGTATTTTTACAATACAAGTCACAAATGATTTATTATCTTTGAAGTTAAATAGTGGAAATTCTCTGGTTAGTAGTGGTCATAGCCTGTTCATATCTTCACTGAATTGGATACAGGAAAGCAAGTGCATGGGTCAGGGTGTGAGATGTCGCTTCATATTTCCCCATCCTAATATCCCACAGGGACTGGAGATAAACTTTAGCTTATACAGTAAAGAGTCTTGGCCCAAAATCACCAGCTAGAAGCAGAACAACAGGGAAAATGCATTTCTTCTGCTGTCAGGGTCCAGCTGTTGGCATGACAGTCTTCCATACAGGAGTGAGCAGGAGTACAAATATTCCATTTTCTTCTCCGAGCTGATCTCTATGTTTAGCTTGCCTACACAGAAGGTTTTTCAAACCCACTTAACGGGTACTAACTTGTAGTTTGCTACAACTCACCAGTCAGACTGCTGAGCAATTATATACATACTTTCTGCTTTCAGAAACTCAGACACTCTAATGACTAAATCAACCTAAGGTGCAGAATTTTTTCTACCACAACTAATTACCCAATCAAAACTCTCAGTTCAGCAATGTATCTAAAAATAGGGTTCTTGGAAAGCCAACCTAGCATTTCAGTTTATTAATAATATAAAGCTTCACTATAGCCAATGTTGATAAGAGGTTTTCATAGCTTATAGCATGAAGGTTTGGTCTTTAATTAGTCCTTTAATCTTTGCTGGGCTTGCTCCTGAGAGAAAGTACACTCCTGCTTTTTACAGGGTAAACGGCTCTCAGGAATGCATCAGACTGCCTCAGAGGTCAGAGAGTGCATTTATTGAACATCACTCTATTTCAGCCTAAATCCTGACTGATCTGGTTTTGCTTAGAGGAAATATAATTAATATAGCTAATTAGCAGATGACCACCCAAATTTTTTTATTCTTTTTCTTTTCCAGAGAGAATTTACACAAATCTTCATTTGTTTCATGTGGCTCCTCTTCCAGCTGGAAGAGTCAGCTGTTTGTAGGGATGTTATAAAATTCCTATATGTTAATATGAGGATTATCTTAAAGAATGTTAAATATATATTAATATAGGGATTATACTAAATCTGATAAATGTTCTGATGTTGTCTTTATTCTTATTGCCTGATGGGTGCTTCACAGGACTACATAATTTTTCTTTTTTTGCTATACATTCAGATCATATCCAGGGATCAAGCTGGCAATTTGACTCCTCTTACAAATTCATAACAAGTCCTTAAAGACAAGGTATTTTCTCTACTGCCCTGCAGTATAACAAGAAGCCATGGGAGATACTTGTTTCACAATGACATGGTGTATTCCTAGCTCCTGGAAACAGTTTTCTGGACACCCCTGAAGTGTGTCTTGAGGTGCTGGATAATGTGAGAAAGACCTCTTGGTGCAGTTACAGAGTTCTCCTGAAAGAACGCAAGTCTTTTATTCACCCCATATCCCCAAATCATCCTTAAGAGAAGATAAACATTAAAAGGAAAAGGGTTATTTACTACTGTACATGTTAATCTTTGATTAAGAAACAGATACCACAGGTGACAATTCTCCACATCTTTACTCTTTCCACCTCAGCTTCCATTCTCATGTAAAGCATGTACAATTTCCTTCATGGAAGAGGATCCGGATCTGGAGGTATACTTCCTTATAGACCTAACCTTTCCTTGGGATTCAGATTCAAAACTCTCCTAATTCAGCAGGATTTCTCAGGACTTCAGAAATGCAAGGGACTCTTGATCATGGCAAATTAGAGATATCTCCTTGGATAGAGATATCCTTATTGGATATCTAGCCAACAAATATCTGCTGGAAATTCATTCACTCATTGGAAAGAAAGAAATTGGGGTTTTTTTTGACAGAGAGAAACTCAATCACTTGTACATAACTTGTACATAGCTTTTCTTTTCCTCAAACAAAATCTGTATTCATGCATGCAAGTGAGGCTTCATGCGTGTGGTTAGTTCTTCATTCTTTGACAAGGTTCCTGGGTGCAGCTGTAGCTGGATAAGGATTTGACAGCTTTCTGGAATATTGACAATTCATCCTGTTTTAACCAGCATCTGCCTGTTGTAAAGTTATTGTACAACACTAGAGAGTTACAAATTTGTCACCAAAGGCATATGAACCATATCAGTTTCTAATGTTAAATTGGATTAAGATTTTAAATGGTGCATGGTCACTGCGTTGACTTTTGGGATCATGCGAAATTTCATACAAAGAGAAGAAGAAAGGGAGAGTTGTGAAGAACAAGAGGTTCTTTCTGAGAGATGGAATATGATAAAAGGAAGAAAGGTAGGACTGAGGAGAACATCAGTCATTTAACTCTGTAAGAAGTTGTGACCTACAGCTGAAGGACATTTAACTGCGACTAGAACAGTAAAAAGAAAAAGGAAAAGGAAAAGAAAAAGAAAAATCTGAGAAAAGAAAAGTAGAAGTATAGGGTAATGAAGGATAAATCACAAAAGTGTATATTAATGGTTGCCAGTTGAATTGATTGGCCAAATGGTATTGAAGGCAAAAACTGCTAAACAACACGGACTGGGAGACCAGAATTATTAATACAATGATTCTGTAATGGTATTTATTGGACTACATAAAGGCACAAGAGACCTGGAACTATTTGCAATTAGTCCGTGCAACTGCACTCAAGAATAAAAACCATAGTTTATCTCTTATAGCTGTACAAGGTAGAATCACAGAATCATACAACAGTTAGGGTTGGAAAGGACTTAAGATCATCTATTTCCAACTCTCCTTCCATGGGCAGGGACACCTCCCATTAAACCATATCACCAAGGCTATGTCCAACCTGGTCTTGAATATTGCCAGGGATGGAGCATTCACAACTTTCTTGGGCAACCCATTCCAGGGCCTCTCCACCCTTACAGTAAAAAACTTTCTCCTTATATCCTACCTAAACTTCCCCTGTTTAAGTTTGAACCCATTACTCCTTTTCCTCTCACTACAGCATCTAATGAAGAGTCCCTCCCCAGCATCCCTATAGGCCCTCTTCAGATATTGGAAGGCTGCTATGAGGTCTCCATGCAGCCCTCTCTTCTGCAGGCTCAATAGCTCCAACTATCTCATCCTGTCTTCATACGGGAGATGCTCCAGTTCCATTATCAAACCCAAGGCTCTCCTCTGGAGTTGTTCCAACAGCTGCATGTCCTTTTTAAGTTGGGGACACCAGAACTGTACACAATACTCCAAGTGAGGTCTCACGACAGCACAGTAGAGGGGCAGGATCACCTCCTTCAACCTTCTGATCAAGCTGCTTTTGATGCAGCCCGTGATACGGTTGGCTTTCTGGGCTGAAAGCACGCACTGCCGGCTCATGTTCATTTTCTCATTCACCAACACCCCCAAGTCCTTCTCCACAGGGCTGCTCTCAATCTCTTCTCTGCCCAGCCTGGAGCTGTGCCTGAGATTGCTCTGACCCGGGTGGAGAACCTTGCACTTGGCATGGTTAAACTTCATCAGGTTGGCGTCAGATCACCTCACAAGCATGTCAAGGTCCCTCTGGATGGCATTCCTTCCCTCCAGCATATTAATCCCAGTGTCCATGTCACTGACAAAGGTATTGAACAAGGCCGTTCCCAATGCCGATCCCTGACGGACACCACTTATTGCTAGTCTCCAGCTGGACACTGAGCCATTGAGCACAACTCCTTCCATGTGGCCATCCAGCCAGTTCTTTATCTACAGAGTGGTCCACTTATCAAATTGATGTCTCTCCAATTTAGAGACAAGGATGTCATGTGAGACAGTGTCAGAAGCTTTGCACAAGTTCAGGTAGATGAAGTCAACTGCTCTACCCCTGTCCATCAGCTCTGTAGCCATATCATAGAGGATACCAAATTGGTCAGGCAGGATTTCCCCTTAGTGAAGCCATGCTGGCTATCACCAAGCACCTTGATGTTTTTCATGTGCCTTAGCATGCCTTCCAGGAGAATCTGCTCCAAGATGTTGCCAGACACAGAGGAGAGGCTGTCTGGTCTGTAATTCCCTGTATTCTCCATTTTTCCCTTCTTGAAAATGGGGGTGGGGTTATATTTCCCTTTTTCCAGTTGCTGGGAACTTCACCTGACTGCCATGATTTTTTAAATGTGATGGACAGTGGCTTAGCAACTTCATTTGCCAGCTCCTTCAGGACCTGCAGATATATTTCATCTGCTCTCATAGACTTGTGTATGTTCAGGTTCTTAAGACAGTCTTGAACCAGAACCTCTCCTACAGTGGGCCCAGGGTCTTCATTCTCACAGTCCCTGCATCTGCCTTCCAAGACGTGGGTGGTGTGGTCAGATTGTTTGCCAGTGAAGACTGAGATAAAGAAGTCATTAAGAGCCTCAGCCTTCTCCAAATCCAGGGTAGCCAGTTTTTCTGATAGCTTCCGGAGAGGGCCCACATTATCCCTAGTCTGTCTTTTATTTGCAGTGTACCTGTAGAATCCCTTCCTGTTACCTTTCACATCCCTAGTCAAATTGAATTTAAGTGGGCCTTAGCTTTCCTAACCTGGTCCTTAGCTTCCCAGACTACATCCCTGTAATCTTCCCAGGCTGCCCATCCTTGCTTCCACCTTTTGTAAGACTCTTTCTTCCTTCGAATTTTCCTCAGCAGCTTCTTATCTCTCCAAGGACGTTTCCCAGCCCTCCTGCTGCACTTTCTTCAAGTTGGGATGCAACACTCCTGAGCTTGCAGGATGTAATCCTTGAATATCAACCAACAGTCTCGGGCCCTCCTGCCCTCTGGGGCTGTATCTCCTGGAACCTTACTAAGCAGGTTCCTGAAGATGCCGAAGTCTGCTCTCTTGAAGTCCAGGGCTTCAAGAGGAAGAGACTTGCTGCACAGTCTTCTCACTGACCTGAGGATCTCGAAGTCGACTATCTCACTATCTCTGCAACCAAGGTTGCCCTGGCTTGTCACATTTCCAACGAGCCCTTTCCTGTTGGTGAGGAGTTACCTGTGATCAGCTTATTTGAATGGCTGGCGGTGCCTGAGCTCATAAATGATTTGTATGCTTGTTCAAATGGGTTTTTATCTCTAAGAAAAGTCTTATCCACAAGCTATCTGAATTGTTGTTATCAATGCTTTGTGTAGCTACTTTCATTCTCAGAAATTGTTCACAAACTAGTATCATAGAATTGATCTCTGAAAATTTATTTGTTCATAAGCATTCACTAATCAGCTTTGAGAAACTGTTTCTGAACTATCATTTATTCATGTATAAGACCTACTCACCACAAAATGTATATTATGTGTCATGTTTTAGTTCAGTCATGTGGTATTGTACCAGTTACAGATTGGTCAGTTAAAATGTAACCAGTGACTGGATGACCAAAGTACAATGGCCAATTCACAAGCAACATATAAATATTCAGAAGAGCTCATCTGGGGCCACAAGGGACCTGAAAACCGATTCAGAGGCAGACAGCACATATTCATATACTCATGAATACGAGGCCTCAGAAGAGCAGACAAGAAAATCCTCATATTAATTTGTGCCTAACCTCATTTTGTTCTTACAAAGGCTCTAATCTAACAGAAAGGGAGAGCAGAATTCACATGAAAAAATCAGCAGAAAAGATACATACACAGCTTTTGAAAGAGAGATGAACATGCAGATCTATCTCCTTTCCAAAGCAAGTGTCCACCATACCAGATTTGTGAGCTCTGCAGTCAGTTATTGTATTTTTCAGGTTCAAAAATATCTTGGAGTATTTTCTCATCAGCTTCACTGTTTCTTAAAAATGTGGTAAATTTAATGCGGCATAATTTGGAGTCTGGTGAGCTCCCTCTAGGAATGAGGTCTATTTTGAATCTTCCAGGTAAAAGTGAACTCAAATCTAGACTGGGCATGGAGCCACATGCTCCAACAACTAGGACTGCTAGCTTCATGTGTAAAGTATGTGCAACATCAACAGCTTTTCCTCCTTTAACTGCCTTTTAAGGCAGTTAAGACTAGATGCAGGAGGAAAGGAATCAGGCATAAGAAAGCACTATGGTGCTATAGAACACCTGCAGAAAGAGAAAATTATATATAAGGAAGATTTTTCTTTTTTTTTTTTTTTTCTGACAAGTCACTGATGGAGTTCATGCTTATCCAATATTAGCTGGCAGTTCAGAACTTTTCAGTGTTGAAGTTTTTACTCTCTTCGAGGAAAGCCACAACTCAGTATAACTTAGCAGGTTCTATCAAAAGAATGTGATAAGGCAGGGATAGAGTCAGCACTCAGCAGACAGAAAATTAAAACCCCATTTATGACAGCACAGTTGGGACCAAACTTCCCAAGGGTTGTGATGATAAGGATATAATAAGAATATCTAGGAAAGAAATATTCTAAACTAATGAGATTAAACAGGGTAAGATCACCCATTGATAAATTTATCCCATAACTAAGAACAATGTAATGGGATTAATGATGAGGATTTGTTATCATAATAAGATGTGGTCTGATGCCTGAAAGTTCAGTGATGGCAACAACTGCAGCGAGTCCCATGCACAAAGACAACATAATAATGTCTGATTGGCAAAATGCCTTGTTGTGAAGAGGAGCCTTTGCTATCATTTTATGTGAAAGCTCTATAGAATTTAATAGACAGCTGTAATTTTTCTTTCATTATTATTTCTACCTTTTGACTAGTACATCTAAGTGCAATGGAAAGACTGTATCCACGGCAAAGCCTTTGATACAGCTAAAGCATCCTCGCAAGTAACTGGATATAATATGTAGAACATCTAATGAGAAGGAAGACTTTTTTCTGTGCTCCCTTTGGCTACAGAGATGCTCTTTTCCTTTGAAAGTTTCACATCAGAATGTCATGGATGTTTACCTCTCACTGTGTGAGAGGAAAATATATTGGTGAGACTAACACAAATTGGGGAGACTAACACATTGGTGAGACTGACACAAACGTCATCACCGGGGGACCTTTCAAGGAGAAATTCCTTAGACTGCATGTTTCATAGAGATCCATCATGATCAGGGCTGGTCTCAGGGTGAAATTAGTCTCATGCAGATGTGAGCTGGTCACTCTAGGTCCTCTTTGTGGTTAGTGAAGAGAAATACGGTATTCTGTAGAAACCAGCACCAGAAGATTAATTGAGGATAATATGAACTGTCTTTAAAACCATCTCTCTTTCTTACAACAAAGTGAAAACAGAGTGACGAGTTCAAGCAGACAACTGTATTTATTCACATGGTAGTGAAGGACTGTTCTAGACAATGTGTTGACTCTTTTTCCCCAGTGTGCTTGGTAGACTTGATCAGTGTGTTTAGTATTGATAATGGAAATATAGGGGCTTTAGTACCAAAATACCCCCCACAAACTTGAGATTTCTGACTGCAAAATCCATTTTGGGTCTCTGAGAAAAGAGATGTTCCCATAAAAGCTCCTTATTTGATTAACTTACCATAAATCTAAAACAGTCTCAGAAATACTGGCCAGCTGAACTTAGATCCTGTAGTGAAGTTGTCCTATTTTATATGTGGGGAAATAAAGACATCAAAAGATAACATTGTGAGCGCTGTGAAATAATTTGTAGTAATTATTAAAAAGTTATTCTATTTGGGGTTGTCAGTTAGAAGTAAAAAATGTAACTATGTACTCTCCAAAAAGCAGGATGAGAAACTCCTGAAAGACACAGTTTCAGTGGATCTCATTCAACAAAAAGGCACAGTTACCAGTAGCAATCAGAGAGTGTATATAACTACGTGGACAGTAAAAGGGAAAAAAAATAAGTTTTGGCAAGTACTTGCTTTGAAGTTTTCCACATAACTATGCTTTCATAACGCACACTCTGTTGAACACAAATGGCTTGTCTGAAACAACATACAGAGAGCTTTCAGGAAGCATGTTTGACTATTTTCACATTTATATTTATGCTTATGTTCCTTAAATGTGCTTAAAACTCCACATCTTTTTTTATTGACTTTTCTTGACTAAGACCAAACCCAGTGCTTCAAATAATTAACTTTTTTACAACTCAAAAATCCTGTCTGGGTACCTGTTTGCAGGTGAATTTCAGTCTTATCATATCTAAAATAATCTTAATAATATTCCCAAAGTATTTGCCAACTCTACCATCCATTAACTTTTTATAGTATGCAAACAATTCATGTTTTACAGACATATGCCAAAAACTTGTACAGAGACACTAACTAGGCATGAGAGCAAGGGAGCAACCCTTAATTTCTAATTTTCTGTTAGTGTAAATTGTACCTCCTCTACATCTTTAGGGCCTCCTTCAAACTTGAAATGCTACTATGCTACTTTTCTGTTTAACTTATGCACCTTGAATGTTGTAAAAACTACAGTAAAAGTCAACAAAAATGCAATAACATTATGCCAATCAAAAGCAATGGAGCAATCTCTTTTGAGCAAACAATTGCAAAGCTACACCTAAAATGCAATCTCACTATGTTGCAATTGATTAAAGATATGAATCAGAAAATTAAAAGTTTTTTTCCAGTTTTAGTCATTACCAGTTGCTTAATTTATAGAGCATTTACTCAGATCCTATCTATCTAGAACCCTGCAAAGAAGCTATGGTTAGAAGCAGTGATACTGTCCTGTGTTGCTTCCATTAGTATGGATTATTCATGAGCACTCAGCAAATGTTGCTGCAATGTAAGTCCATTTCTAGTCTGTTCATATGAATACTCAGGTAAGAATTCTATTTTTCTTTTTTTTTGATCAGGAACAAGAAAACTGTTGCACTAAAGGTCCATTCAACTCAATATCCCACACCTGACAGTGCCCTGCAGCAAAGCCCTGATAAGAGGAAAAGCCCAAAGTCACCTTTCTCCAACAGGATCATAGTGATGTTCTCAAGGTCCTGTTGTCCCAGCTTTGTACAAGTTTGTCTGTTAACAGTCGTTGCTGGATTTTCCTTCTCTGCATGCACTTAATCACTTTTTCAATCCAGTCTAGCTTACATGTGGAGCTTTCAAGGAAATAACCTGGGGAGTTAGTGCTGATTCCAGCCTCTATTGTAACTTCAACTTTGAAGATAAGATTTCCCACAGGCCCACCAGCCTGAATCAGATGTTGAGCAGAGAGAAATCATTGCCTCAGCGATAGGGATATCTAAGTAAAGAGACTGGGTATTTTCAAGGCTAGTGTGGGTGTTTTTATTTCTGCTTTATCAAATTTTTGTATATGTCTGTGAGCAAAACAGCTTCTTCAAGGATCCAGACATCCTTTTGGTAAATATGGCAATTTGGTTCTAAGCTCATTTTACACACAGCAGATAAATAAGCAATGATAAACTGTGTCATCATAAATAAAAGCCTTATTGAGTTTAGGCAATGAAAACCAATCAATAGAGGACACTCATCCCCAGCGAAAGAAGCAGCTAATGCTCTGCGGTTCCTGGTGGATACTCTCTCATTGTATTTTAAAACCAGAAGGAATTCCCTGTGTCATCAGCAATGACCACTTTATTGCTGGTGAACTGGGAAATAAGCAGGGCTAAAGGCACATTTGAATTCCACAGACTCATTCATTTAACCCATCATTCAGTGGAAGAGATCATTTGGTTATCTCATGGACTTAGGTGGGTTCAGAAAAAGAGGCTCTTCCTTGAGTTTCAATACTGGAAAATTATGTTTTCTGCTCTTGCAACTAGAGTGAGGCAAATAAGGTTGGGTATCATTGATTATCAGTGGAAAAAAAAAAAGGACTGATCAGCTGTCACACATTTATGTCTATTCTTCTGGCTCTTTCAGTCAAAACTCTAAATCCAAAACAAAACTTCATTTTTTCCACAAGTATTACCATTCTTAACATTTCTTAGATTGAATATATGCCTTTTAAAAAGAGCAAAATTCTCTACTTCAAAGTAATTCTATTTATTTTTTATGAGACAAGCTTTTTGAAAACAAATGCTTCCAACTTGAAATGAATAATTTTGTCTAAAAAAGCTATTTTAATTAACTTTGAAACCATATACCCCTCTCCCCATATTTTGTCAAATCATGGAGCATTTCCAATGAATCAGAAGGTTTAGGAAACTGAAAAAAAGTTAACTTTACATTTTTACTATTTATCCCATGATGAATACTATGCTGACTACAATCAGATGCATCAAATCAGACTTTTTCAGTCTAAAAAGTGATCAAACTTCATTTAAGCAATACAATTCTTTTTAAATTATTAAAGGGGAGAAGAACTGCATTTTCAAATAATCCATTTCTCTCTTGCTTAATGAATTATTGATTTTTGCTTTCCTTTTGAATGATAGTGTTCTGATGTGATAAAGGTTGATTTGAATCTTTATACAAATATTGTATATCATCAACATGTTATGGCAACAGAAAAATATATACCAAAGTAGACCTGAAGGGATGGAATAACACAAAAAAAACATTATGAGGTGCCACAACCACACACATGTGTGTGTGAAGGTGCATATGTAAAATAGCAAATGGAAATGAAAGCTACAACCAGGGGGATGATAACAATGCATAATTATAGAAAGTTTACATTTGGATTAACAGTGAACAAGGAACCTTGGAAACGAAAAAAATAATTACTTTCTACTAATAGTAATTCTTCTCACTTGAAATTTCTTGCAACCACAAGTGCATAGCTGTCACAGCTTTAAAGAGAGAGCTCTCTTACACCCTGCTAGTGTTCAGAAGCTTTTGTTTCATGTGCAGGTATTCATGCCAGTGGGAACCGCGCAGTCAAAAGGGAGAAAGAAAAGTGCTGAGGGCAGTAAACACATAGATAATCCTGTCCACCAAACAATTTTGCATTTCCTTTATGCACCATTTATTTCAGACAAAAAAGCTGCTGAGAGATTTATGTCAAAGTGATTTCCACAACTCAGCTGCTCAAGTCTGGAGAGGTGATTGAAGTGCTGAGCTGCACTTTCCTGTGGACCTCTGCATACCACTGTTTTGCCAGCTGGAGTTGGAAGATCTCACATGCTTTCCTTCAGACAAACTCATTTCTATCATTTCTATCATTTCATCAGCTTGGTGGATTTTGACACCCTCGATTAGGGGAAATAGCCAAGAGCCTACGGCTACTGAGAGATGAAGTCTGTCTTTTTTTTCCCTTGGACAATGGTAGGACCCCAGCACTGTCTTTTGGGCTGTCATGCCCAAAGTGGGCAGGCTGGGAAGGTCTTCCACTGTCCTTCTTCTTAGCCCTCTACAAAGAGGGAGCACCCATCTCACATCCATGGAGGAGAAAGCAGATACACTCAGGGCTAAAATGGTCTGACATTTCACAATACATACCAAAACATCCATATCCCATTCAAAAATACTCTCCCTTTTCATGCAAAAATCCTCAAATGAGTATGGCTGCACTGGGACAAGTGCTTATTCTGTCACACACATTCACAGAGAATTAGACTTGCAGCTAATGACCTATAATTATTAACCACCAGGGTCACATTGAGATTTTGCCTAGAAGGCTACAAAGGGTAAGGAATAAATATCACCATTCAGGGACTAACCAGATCCAAGCACAAAAGGCTCAGACCAACTGATGCAAAGCAGGGCCAGCAAGGCATGGAAGCTGGGATCCTTCTCTCTCTAACATCACAATTAGCACACCTAGTTGAGAAGGTGCTGCCATTCATCCTCTGTAGGCCAACAAGAGGTTATGATCCCTTAGAACAGGAAACAATCCAGCTTTCGTGTGAGCATTGTCACATAGGCAGCTTTGGCCAGCTTACTATAAAGCCCTGGACAATTATGTACTTGCAGGTAGAACCTAACATAAGCAGACTAGGCAAGGCATACAAGTAAATATATTAAAATGAATTTGTATATTGATCCATATCACACTTTTTTTTTTCCATACAAAGGCTTTTGTGCAGAGCCATGTTGTTTTACAGTGTCTCTCCAGGCTCAGTAGAATCACTAGAATGTGATGCACCTGAAAATTTTGTGTGAGATTTTTTCCCAGGAGTAGGCGCTTAATTCAGAGTTGAAACTTTAGCTTCTTCTAGTCTCACCAAACTCAGGTATCCTATTTCTCTCACTCAATAAAAAATAAGTTCTACATTCCCAGGAAATATTTCTAGTACAAACATAGAGAATGAATCACTTTTTTTGTGGCTACCAGTAAAAAACCCCCAAACAGTCCATTAAAAACCTATTAGCAAGCATAAGAAGGCAAAAAAAGACATAATTCATGTATTGGTTTTTTTCCCTTTCCACAGACTTGAAAGTATTCTGGAACATGATGCATAACATACACAGCTCTGATTGTAAGGAGGTAGGTCAACATCCTGTACCACTGATCTTACACACGGAAAGGGAAAATGAAACTTGAGACTTCAGTTTACAAATAGGGAAAAAAATAGATCGCAGGGCTGAAAACTTGTAATTATAACAAATTAAAAACTGGTTTTCTATGTTATGAACAGTGCTATAAAGCTGGTATTCTACACTGTGTATTGCAAGCTCATTTGAAATGTACTGTTCCACGACATGATGAGAACACAAATTACAATTAGGAAAGTAACCCAAGCAGAAAATTAGTCTGGAAGACTAGTCTGAGTGTGCTCCTGCAGACAAAGCCATTCTGTGTTTTAACTTTACTGTCTCAGTGTAGGGAGAGATTGATGCAGAAGATAAAGCAAGGACAAATATGGCTTTCTGGGGGAGAAATAAAAATGCTTTGAAAGTATGATCCATAGTGTTTAAGTCTTGAAAACATGCACAAAGAGTAGCCTTACCTGATCCCATCTTTGCAGTTATTCACAGAATAGGTTGTTACAGCCACAATGTGCTGTAACTGTAATCCATACCTGGATTTTTGTTCCCATAACCCTATTCACAGGCAAAAATCCACATTTATGAGTAGAGAGGTCTTCTGACCCCACCCTGAACCCAGAGACTTCTTGCACAAGTAAATGCACACAGCACTTGTAACAAACAAAGGGTTTGCTCTAAAGGCAGTGATTTGAGACAAAACATGGTTCGAATTTAATTCTGAAACTAATGAACCAAAAAAGACAAAAAGTCAAAAAGTCAGAAAGCATTTTTTACTACTAAATAATAAACTAAAGAAAAGAACTTGACATAAGCAAGCAAGACGCATATCTGAAAGCATTTGTGTCTGAGGGTTTTTTTTTTTTCTGGAATGGTTTTGCGGGGTTTAAAAGCAAAATAGTTCTGTACAAATCACTTGGTATCTCTGTACTTTATCTAGAGAGTTTGGAACAAATCCACTTACTGGAAAATTATACCTACCTTTTATGCATCTCGTCTGGTGGGAAGGGGATGTGTATACTAAACACTGGTTATACTGCACTCAAAGGATTGTGATTTTCTTTTACATCTCATTTTCTTTTCTGTAAGAGTTGATTTTCTTGAGGTAACTGATGCTGTTTCATTGTAAGGGCACCCATGACTTCCCAGTTCCTTACAGGATATTGCACTTTTATCCTTATTTAGAAAAAGATTTAAAAAATAAACCCCCAAAACCTACTGAGACAAGAAGCTATATCAACAGTTGATATGAAAGGTAATTTTGCTCTGCTATAACTGACCGGACTTTGGCAAAAAAATGCAATGTTTGGCAAGACTGAAGTAGGTGAATAACTAAGAGGGTTTTGAAAAGTGTGAATTAATATGTAAGAGGCTTTTTTTCTCCAGGAGTGGCCAGCTCCATGCTTGTCAGTGCATGCAGCACTGGTCAAATCTTCAGCAAAACAGGGTTTTGTTACCGGAGTGTGTAAAAATGTCGGCAGATTGCAGAAAAACACACAACAGCCCCCATGCTGGCTACTAAGTCTGGCTCTCCTCTGTTACCACCCATGACCCGGGGCATTTTTCACAACTGTTGCAGGTGCTACCCAAAATATTTACCCAGAACATGTCCTGGATCTCAAGTGTAACTGCACAGTCCAAAGATTTAGCACACCAAGGCAATTTGAAAGCTATTTTCAATATCCATTTTTAATTCCTTTTTGGCTGAACTAAACAAAACAAGAGGACCACAGGCTATAATTGAGAGCAGAAATATAGCTAGGAAAGAGTTATGCTCCTTTTTTTGTTGGACAATCATTAATTGACATTTAGGGGAAACATAAAGACAACAAGCCACATTCAACACAACGCAGACTTAGACCCAAATCAATCATCTTCATTTTGCAAGAACCAAAATTATCTACAGCAGCTCTTGCTGGTCACTGAGGATCTGCTATATTTATCAAACCAGTACATTTTATTTCTATCTCCTACTCAGAGGCTAGTTGGAGCATCCCACTTCAATGAAATGGTGTTGAAGTTCAACTGCTAGCTGGTGATAGGGATTAGAAATTCAAACCAGGAAAAAGCTCCAAGAAGAGTTGTTTGGAAATAAAGGAAAAAGTAGATTGATTAGGGAATAGTTGCTCTTCTCATTTTAAGGTTGAGATGCATTAAGTTTATTAATTTCACATTAGCTCATATGCTTTTTTTTTTCCCCTTAGAATGCTTTGTACTACATCCCATGTGTCCAAGAGGTTGGAAAAAGGGAGTTATAACTTCATATACAATGCATGGTCTGAGACAGGGTGAATACATGACTTTAGTGTGCATTTAAATCCCCTGGTCAGAACCTTCCTTGGGAGCAATATTTAATACGGGCTTCAACACTATGCTTCTCTTCATTTGCAGGTGATTTAAAACCATGTCTGGCGTAAGCTTGTGTGTATGAATAGTTGTTCAGGGTACTGATACTTCTTGAATTGGGCAGTAACTAAAAGTTGTAAGTAATAGCTAGTGATTGAAAAGCACATAAACACCTCTGCAGCCAAGGCTCCTCTTTGAAACTTCCCCACTGGGACACATGTTGTGAATTTGCAGTGCCCATTTCGAAAACCTCTAGGCATAATATTTTGATAAACATTTATAAAGGGGAAACATTTATAAAAGGGAAGCACTATCTGTAAAGAAAAAATTTGGAAACAAATGCAAATTTTTGCTGCTTCTCAGAGTCTTCATGTGGGTTTTAGATTTTATACAAAGGAAACAATATATAATCATCAAAAACAAAACCAGCAGTGATGACGTAGATGGTCTGGGCAACTGGCAATTTTATTTTTGATTACCGAGTTCTGATTTTTCAATCTTCCCTTACATATTTTTCAGAGAAATGCCTTTTGGAAAGTAGCTATATATTATAAGCTAATTTAATTTTAAAACTCTGGTTTGGTGACATTTACAGGATATTTAGCACTTTCCAAAACTGTGATGGTATTTATATTCCCGGATATAGTTTTAAGAACCTAATTTCAAGTTTAAAAATACTGACTCATAAGCTTCTCAAGATGTGTGAGAAACGTCCTCTTGAAACTGCATAAGATGACAAGAATAAAGGTGTTAGGTTAAAAACCTGGTTGTAGAAATACAAAAAACAGCAGAAAAGCTGTTAATCTGCTCATGTACAACTGCAACCTCTTTCTGTAAGATTTCTAACCAAAGGACATCTTGGGCTGTACAAAGACTTACAAAGTTTAATAAGTCCTCAGTAAGTCCAACTTGAAGATGCACATTTCCCCCAACAGGAGGGAAAACTTGGTTATTAATATTTTATTATTGAACTAGGCAATAACACTTTCTGAAAGTTCAGCATTCTATTTACAGGAGTACCCTGAGTCCAAGAAGCAGGACATGTACTCCCTGTGAAAGGGTTTTCTGTACTGGCAGCTTTCAGAATATCCGGTGGTTGTCATGCAGAGGTGGATTCAGGTGATAACGCAATATCTGATTTTATTACAAATAAAACCCCCTAAAGAAAACCCAAACAAAAATATTTTCAGTACTAATAATAGTGGTTGCAAATAAAAAATAAATGAATATTGAAAAAGCAGCCCTCAGAGTTATGCTAGCAAAGTGTAAGGTAGACCCAGAGCTGTTCTTTGCCAAAAAAAAAAATAATTCATTATACGACTTTCTTTTCAGGACTTTGGAAATTATTACATTAGTCAGTAGTTTCCTGAAAGCTTGAAAATCACATTGCAAAATTTCTTTTGGTGAATTTTCCATCATTTGGTTAGATTGAAGATACTAGAGCAGTTCTGCTTTCTTGGGGTTTTTAGCACCTCCTCCATTCCACCCTCCTACAGATTAAAAACAGTATGACATAGCAAGACTGGCCAGAAAAAGAGTATGTAGAAGCGTGCCTTACAGTCTCAGATTTTCAAACTCTAAAAGACAGGACTGAAAGCTTTAGACACACATGCAGTCATGCTGCTAGAACATGTAGCTCCAAGATATGCGTAATGCCCAGTTCAGAAATATTCTCTCAAATTTGAAAGTCACAGGCTACTCTCTTCTGCCTGTTCCCTTACTGCCTAACTCCTTCAGTTTTAATTAATGATGCTGTTATGTACCTCCATTGCAATGTAAGACAGTGCTCAAGCAGTATGCAGGAGCACTTAGAAGGAACCCTCTAGAGAAACAAGAACTGCGAATACTTTTCTCATGTTAGGACTTAAAAGAGATATGTGGACATAGAAAGAGGCCATTGCAGACTTCTTAAGTGAAATATATATTTGCATTAGTACTCTTCAGCAGCTGAAATAGGTTGAAGAGGACCAAGTATAGAAAAAATTAAGATTCTGTCTTCAGAGTATAGCCTTTCCTACTCAACCTCTAAATACAATTCCTGTACAGTCCTTTATCCATGGGGACCATTCAGTAGCCCTTCTGATTTACCAATGGCCCTACACCTGGATATAGATGCTACCCTTTAATTATGATGCCCTTAATAATTTGCTATGCCTTTAATAATTTGTTTCAACTTTTGGTCAGCCCTGAGCTGGTCAAGCAGTTTGACTAAATGTTTATTTTAGGTTCCTTGCACCTAAATAATTCTTTCTATAATATTCTAATTTCTGCCCCAGGCTCAGCTCAGTACCTTATCAAAAACTTCCCTTCATCAATGTATGGAAACAACTCTTTCTCTGGAACTCCTTGCCATGGAGGACAGTTCTGGGAATACAGCTTTAGAAGCTATTTGCTGTAAGGATGGGATGAGGTACCCCAGCCTGATCTGAGAGGTTTTCTTGACCTCCAACTGATATTTTGCCCTATCACCACCTCCTGTACTCACATATAGATCTTGCTACATCATTTCTGTCCCTGATCACTGCCTGTAGCCTTCAATTTACCTATTGCCTTGTCTCTGCCATAGCCTCATTAACACAATGCATCCTGTAAATCTTTATCCTCCCCTAGTCCCATAAGAAAGTGGAACAATATGTGCCAATACAATGTCTAGGTGTGGATGAAATGGCCCAGAGATACAGGTAAAGATTAGTTCTATGGTATGCAGCACAATGTTATGTCAAGCTGCATTACTCAAAAGTAAATTCGTTTTTGCTTTACTGCATGACAACTATTGATTGTTTTTGGCTAAGTCATTTTTTGTGAAAGAAGGGAAGGAAGTGTATCTATAAAATGTTTTATCCTGCTTGTTTGCTAGCTACCACTGTGATTCAGACACTGCAGTACATAAAGGCTTTTAACTTATGTTGAAAACCACAGGATCATGACTGTGTCTTAACAGCAGCCACTCCTGGGCACAGAGGGAAGGTAGGGGACCATCCTATAACACAATTCATGACTGCATTATTATTATTAATCATTATTTTACTTGGTGTTCAGGCACAAGAGCCAAATGAATAAAACATCCTTTCTGAAATATAAGATGGGAGAGAGAAGACTGAAAAGAAATAAATATTTCTAGGTCTGCTTTCTATAACACTGTTTTCTAGTATGTTGCAAATCTACTAATGTCCCTTTAAGAATACCTTTTCTTAGTTTATAAAAGCTAACAGCATTAAAAATACAGTAATTAACATGTTCATACTGTAAATGCTAATCATTTAACATGTCAATCATCTTCACCCCTGTACTGAATCAATATGAATTATTAAAAGAGACTCTTTAAGACCTTTAAAATCAACTCTCAAAACATGCACTAAACAACCACACCGTTGGCATACAGGAGCACCAAGTTACAAATTCATGCGTTAGACTGTCTGACACACTCGTTGTGTTTGATGGGAAAAAACAAAGCCAAAAAACCTCCCCTTAAAATCTTACATTCAGAACTGCATAGTCTGCATGCATAAGTTAAACGATTTTCTCTTTTTTTGTCCTCAGAGATTTCCTACTTTTTTAAAACAGAAACGTTACAGAGGGAAAAAAAAAAAAAAATGGAGAGAAAAATAAACTATTCAGCTTGTAGAGTAAGTTTTCCATAACCAAATTGTGTGACAATCCAAAACATTTTTTAAGCAATAAGTATAACAAGACAATAAAAAAATAAATCTAACAAAGTGAAAGTTAAATGTTCCAAGCTTTAAACCAGTTTCTGTCAAGATTGTTACTGCTCATGAAGAAAGATGTATATGCATTTGGAAATGGATCTTAAACATTATAAAGAAAGACTAGCTCTTAAAGTAAAGGTTATTTCTATGCAGAAAAACAAAGAAAGGTTTATTTTCAAAATAGAGATGGAAATATTAAATGGATGCACCTTACCTCACAACAAGCTCACAACACTTCAAGAAAGAGTCATGAAGTCTCTTTCACATATATATATATATATATGTAAAGACAGCCAAAAGTCTGCATCAGATGGCTGTTTCCTGGTAAACTCATTAAAAGAAGATGGCAGATATGAATTTGTTTTTACAGATACAATATAAATGAAGTTTTGCAATCGATTACAGAAAAAAATAATCACATGAACAGTGTGTCTCTAATACTTTCCTATCAAATTGTGCAATGCTCATCTTAACATCTTGTTCTGCTTTAACAATCAGATAATGGACTGGATGTTAATATGTCAGAGGTTATTCTTGCTTTGGGGAAACCTTCTATGCCCATGAATTTAATTAATAGTCATTTTTGTGATGCTGTAGTAATTCACTGCAGCTAGAGCAGACTTTCAGTGGGACTACAAGAGTACAGCCCCCCTGTAGTACATACAGCCAGGTTAACGTATAACAGCTGGGAATTTAGCCTTCATTTTCTATATCTTGATACACCTGATCTCATGTTTAAGTTGAGGTTCTACCTGGCAATCCAAAATCCCTTTGTTGTGAGAAAGGAGGAAACTAATTTCAAACAGGTTAAATTTTTACCAAGTCTGTGTACTCAGGAATAATTTATGAGGGGTTACATGCCTGATAGGAGATAAGAACTTAAGTACCTTGTTTTCCTAGCACGAAGAATAGGTCTTAACCTTCTACTAACCCCCTCCAAAAAAATCCACAAACTAACTAGGAAGAAGTTCAGCACACTGGTGCAGATGCTTTGAGATTAGCAGAAATTACAGTTAAAGGGCAAACAGAAGATGGAGAATTTCCAATCTGAGTCAAAATAAATCACTGCAGTTAGGGAACCTTTTCAGGCCTGTTGAAAGAGGACGGTACTATATATTTGAGGCCCAAATCCTGCTGCCAGTCCCTTGTGCCACAGAAACTTCTTTCCACAACAGGATATGAAACAAGAATGGAAGATGCGAGCACAAAACTGTTTTCTAACTCATGTAATGAGAAACATCATCTCTAAACCACTCTTGGTAAGCTCCTAAACTATACTGTCCACATTTTTATTTTTTCTGAGAACTCAGAAATATCATTACACCAAGGCCTTCTCTAAGTTCCCGTTTGAATTTCACAAACAGTTTGTTAAGGCCACACAGTAATCAGAATGATGTGGGCACATGATGCTCTAACACCTGCCTCTGGAGACTAACAGAAGACCGACTTCAAAGTTCTGTAAAAGAAGAGAGAGCTGAAACAAAAATCTTGCGGGATTGTCCTAGCTTATCTTCTCATGACCTCAAGTTGAGATAAAATTCCTTTCTTTTTTTTTTTTCTTTTGTCTTTTGTGAAAAAAGTTATACACCTGCAACAAATCTTCTGAAGTTTGAAATCCAGAGTTTAAAGTTTGACATAAATGCAAACAGAGTTACTATGCAATTAGCTTTTACAGGATAATATTTGTATTGCTCTTTCACAAAACTGATCCTTGAGGGACACCACTCATTACTGGTCTCCAGCTGGACACTGAGCCATTGAGCACAACTCCTTCCATGTGGCCATCCAGCCAGTTCTTTATCCACTGAGTGATCCACTTATCAAATTGATGTCTCTCCAATTTAGAGACAAGGATGTCATGTGAGACAGTGTCAGAAGCTTTGCACAAGTTCAGGTAGATGAAGTCAACTGCTCTACCCCTGTCCATCAGTTCTGTAGCCATATCATAGAGGACACCAAATTGGTCAGGCAGGATTGCCCCTTAGTGAAGCCATGCTGGCTATCACCAAGCACCTTGTTGTTATTCATGTGCCTTAGCATGCCTTCAAGGAGAATATGCTCCAAGATTTTGCCAGGCACAGAGGGGAGACTGACTGGTCTGTAATTCCCTGTGCCTTCTGTTTTCCCCTTCTTGAAAATGGCGGTTATATTTTCCTTTTTCCAGTTGCTGGGAACTTCACCTGACTGCCATGATTTTTTAAATGTGATAGACAGTGGCTTAGCAACCTCATTCACCAGCTCCTTCAGGACCTGTGGACTAATTCCAGCCGGTCCCATAGACTCGTGTATGTTCAGGTTCTTAAGACAGTCTTGAACCAGATCCTCTCCTAAAGTGGGTCCAAGGTCTTCATTCTCACAGTCCCTGTGTCTGCCTTCCAAGACGTGGGTGGTGTGGTCAGATTGTTTGCCAGTGAAGACTGAGGAAAAGAAGTCATTAAGAATCTCAGCCTTCTCCAAATCCAGGGTAGCCAGTTCTCCTGATAGGCTCTGGAGAGGGCCCACATTGTCCCTAGTCTGTCTTTTATTTGCAGTGTACCTATAGAATCCCTTCCTGTTATCTTTCACATCCCTAGCTAAGTTGAATTCCAACTGGGCCTTAGCTTTCCTAACCTGGTCCCTAGCTTCCACCCCTTATAAGTCTCTTTCTTCCCTCCAATTTTCCTCAGCAGCTCGTTCTCCATCCAGGGAGGTCTCCTGGTCCTCCTGCTGCACTTTCTTCCAGTTGGGATGCAACACTCCTGAGCTTGTAGCAGGTGATCCTTGAATATTCACTGACAGTCTTGGGCCCCCTGCCCTCTAGGGCTATATCCCATAGAATCTTACTAAGCAGGTTCCTGAAGACGACAAAGTCTGCTCTCCTGAAGTCCAGGGCAGTGAGCTTGCTGCATGCTCTTCTCACTGTCCTGAGCATCTCAAACTCAACTATCTTGTGATGACTGCAGCCGAGGCTGCCCTGCATCATCACATTTCCAACCAGCCCATTCCTTTTGGTGAGCAATAGATCAGGCATGTCACCTGTCTTTGTCAGCTCCTCTATTACTTGCAGAAGGAAGTCATCTTCCACACAGTCGAGGAACCTCCTGGATTGCTTGGGTCGGGCCGTACTGCCCCTCAAACAGATATCAGGGTGGTTGAAGTCCCCAGTGAGAACAAGAGCCTGTGAGTGAGAGGCTGTTCCTATTTCTCTATAGAGAGCTTCTTCCACAGAGTCCTCTTGAGCATGCAGTCTGTAACAGACCCCCACAATAATCATAGAACCATAGACTCATAGAATAGTTAGGGTTAGAAAGGACCTTAAGATCATCTAGTTCCAACATCCCTGCCATGGGCAGGGACACTTCCCACTAAACCATATCACCCAAGGCTATGTCCAACCTGGACTTAAACACTGCCGGTGATGGAGCATTCAAAACTTCCCTGGGCAATCCATTCCAGTGCCCCACCACCCTTACATTAAAGAATTTCTTCCTCATATCCAATCTAAACCTCCCCTGTTTAAGTTTGAACCCATTACTCC
>JAOEHY010016153.1:0-10048 GCA_025447955.1 Psilopsiagon aurifrons | reverse complement strand
ATGGATGGATGGACAGATGGATGGATGGATGGATGGATGGATGGATGGATGGATGGAAGGAAGGATGGATGGATGGATGGATGGAGGGATGGATGGATGGATGGATGGATGGATGGATGGATGGAGGGAGGGAGGGATGGATGGATGGACAGATGGATGGATGGATGGATGGATGGATGGATGGATGGATGGAAGGAAGGATGGATGGATGGAAGGATGGATGGGTCGCTACACCCATCCACCCTATGGGGCAGGGTGAGGAGGGGACAAGGCACATGGGGTGCTGCTCACCTTCGCCCCATAGGTCTTTTCCAGTTCCTCCTTGTAGAGCCTGATCTGGGCTTCGTGCTGGCTCCGCAGCTCCTGCAGGGCTTCCGAGAGCTTGCTCTCAAACTCCCGCTGCCGCCCGTTGTCGATCTCCACCAACCGTGTCTCGTGGCGGCGCTTGGTCTCCCGCAGCTCCTGGGGACAGGACACAGTGGGATCAGCTTTGGGAATGGGGACATGACACGGTCAGAGCGGGGTTATCCCCCATGGAGACTCACCTCGCTGTAAATGTTCTTCTGGAATTCCAGCTCCTCCTTCAGCGTCTGGAGCCGGTTCTCGGCATCCACGCGCCGCAGCATCTCATCCTGCAGCTGCTTCTTGGCTTCTCCCAAGGCACTCTCCAGCTGCAGGGCATTGAGGATGCTCACAGTGGGCTCCTGGGCACCCAGCCCCAGCTCTGCCCCATGGCTGGCTGGGGCCAGGGGGGGCCATGGGGCCGGGGGGTGCCAATGCTCACCTTTGCCACCTGCGCCCTCAGGTCCCTCACTTCATTCTCCAGGTTCCTCTTCTCGCCCAGGGCCGTGGAGAGCGCGGCCTCCTTGGAGTTGAGCAGAGCCTCCACGTCCTTGAGCCGTGCCTGCGCTGTCAGAAGGTCCCCTTCCTTCTTGGCATTCCTGCAGGGACCACATGGGATGGGTGAGTGTCTATGGCACAGGGCTGTGTGGCACAGTGTATATGGCACAATGTATACAGCACAGTATATATAGCACAATGTATATGGCACAGTATATATAGCACAATGCATATAGCACACACTATTAGCACAATATATATGGCACAGTATATATAGCACAATGTATATGGCACAGTATATATAGCACAATATATATGGCACGGTATATATAGCACAATGTATATAGCACAGTATATATAGCACAATATATATGGCACGGTATATATAGCACAATGTATATGGCACAGTATATATAGCACAATATATATGACACAGTAGATATAGCACAATGTATATGGCACAGTATATATAGCACAATATATATGACACAGTAGATATAGCACAATGTATATAGCACAGTATATATAGCACAATATATATGGCACAGACTATAGCACAATGTATATGACACAGTATATACAGCACAATGCATATAGCACACACTATATAGCACAATAGATATGACACAGTAGATATAGCACAATGTATGTGGCACAGTATATATAGCATGATGTGTGTAGCACTGTATATAGCACAGTGCTGCATAGCACAGTGTATATGGCACAGTGTATATGCAGCAGGACAGTGGATATGGTATAGCACAGTGCAGCATGGCATAGTGTATATGGCACAGTGTATATGGCACAGTGTATATGGTATAGCACAGTATATATGGCACAGTGTATACGGCACAGTGTATATGGTATAGCACAGTATATATGGCACAGTATACGTGGCACAGTGTATATGGCACAGTGTATGTGGCAGGCACCATCCCACACCGCACTGCAAGTGATGCTCCTGCCCTCCAGCATCACCCCACCCCATCCCTCATTCTTCCAGCCCTCCAAGAGCAGGTCCAGGCTGTTCCTTATGGAGCCATCGCTCTGTGCCTGGAGAACCCGACCCGACTCCCCCCCCAGACACAACCTGATGCTATTTTGGTAGGTCCTATAAAAAACACAGCCCTGTGGGTGCCCATCAGTACCAGAGCAGGGATCATCACCCCCCCTCCTTCACAATGGGGTGCAGGATGGGCACGTTCCTGGGGGGGAATTCCTGCCCCATGGCTCAAAACCAGCAGGGAGGAGCGGTGGCCCCACAGTAGGATCTGCCCCCTTCCCATAGGGAACACATGGAGGAGCTGCCTCCACTCCTCTCCTCCTGCCCACCACGAGCAAGCACCGACAATCCCAGACTTGTGTGTGGGAAGCTCCTTGCTTGGCCAACAGCAGCTTCTCCTGCGCTTCCTTCTGCTTTCTGACCTGAGCCGGCATGGAAAAGTCATTCCAAGATATCCACCCGGTGCCGTACTCCATTAACCCCCTTCCTGGGGCACCACGGGCCTTCCAGTGCATCCCACTCCTTTCATGCCACTGACTCACGGGACAAAAATGCCATCTGGGAGCAGATCCAGAGCCTGAGTTGTCCCATCTGGCAGCAGCTCCTCACAGTGCCCCCCCCCCCCCCATGCTGCCGGCAGGGATCGATCCCACTGTTCCTGATGGAGTTAACCACCTCCTAACTCTGGGATATACCTGGGGGGTCACTGGCTCTTTGGGATGGGGTTTGGGGCATGTGCAGCCTCTGATGTTTTAGGGGGCATCGGCACCATTTAGAAGGGAAAAGGCTGGGACTGGACACGCTGAAGCTGAGGAAGGCACATGGTAAATCCCAGGAGACCTGAGGAAAATTCCCCTTTTCCCCCCTTCTTCCCATCGGATCCTGCTTTTATTTCCCTGCAGCCTCCCAGGCTCCAACTGGCGCTGGGCTAAAAATACATCACTTCCATGGCAGCTGCATCGCTCCCACGTCCCTTGGGAATGGGATGAACAGGGATCATCCTCCTCCTCTGCCGCCTGTGCCACTGCTCTCCCCATCCCACCTGCGAGAAAGGATCCCAGAGGCTCTGCCAGCCCAAACGGAAGCACAGCCCCACTTTTGCGGCAGCTCCTATGGGATTTGCTTCCCTACACTGGGAGAGGCGAGTGTAAAGCCAAGCATTTACTGAAGCCAAGAGGTGAAAACACAAGGAGAGAATCAAATCCTTCAGGAACAAACGTCTCGAGAGAAAAGATGGAGGGAAAAGGGGCCTCCAAACTATTTTTAGCTTTTAAAAGCAGGAAGGAGGGAAAAAAAACCCAATGCAGCTGCCAGAAAATCCCAACGTTCATGGAAAGTTGGATCTGCTCGGAGCGAGCTCAGCACAGGCACAGGCAGGAGTCTGCAGAGCGCATGGGGTGGCTTCAGAAAGGCTCTGGAGACCTTGGCATCCTTGGCCCTGGTTCTATTCCTGCCCTTCCCTCCAGCCCAGAATCCCAGGCAGGAGCCTGGATCTGGGCTCTCCCACTGGGAAAGCCGAGGCAGGACACAGCTCATGGAGCAGGGATGCTCTGGGCATGCTCATACCCCACTTCTCATCCCTCCCCGAGCCTTGAGGCTGCTGGGGAGGGACCATGGAGATGGGATGGAGAACCAGACCTTCCCTCCTTCCCCCTCTTCCAATCACAGCCATCCCGCTCCAGACAAGGTGCCAAATCAGGAGCTTCTTCCCCATGGATAAATCTTTTCCCCTTATCCCAGGCATCACTTCCTCTATCCCAGGGATCATCCCCCCATGGCAAGGACCAGGGGCCCACAAAACAAGCAGCAGGGACAGGGTGAGGGAAACCTCTGTGGTGGGGCACTGGGAATGTGGCAAAGCAGCTTCTCCCTGCTCCTGACTCATCCATGCCTCTGCCAGGTCACCAGGATAAACAGCGTCGGTCTCCAAGCACGGGCCCCAAAGAGCCGGCACAACATATAGGGAGGACAGGATCCGCACGCAGCCAGCATCCTGCCAGGTCCACAGCCCTGCCAAACACAGCCAAGGAATGCCAGTGCTTATGGATGCATGGAAACAGCTCCCACCCTCCAGCATCCGCTGGGCCAAAGCCCGTTCCCGGTGCTGGGCACACTCATCCTTAGGGATGAGGGGTTTGCTCAGCTCTAAGTAGCTCGTTGGCAACTCCTAAGAGTTCAGCTTCCCTTTCCTGGAATGGAGAGCTGGCTTTTCCATGCTTCCTAAGAGCGAATCAAACCCGCTGGAATCAGAAAAGGGCATTTCATAGGGATGTAAATGGACTCAGAATCATGCTCATTCCTATCGCTCCACAAATCCCATCACCAGGAGCCTCATTGGGAGTCGCTCCCAGCTTGGTTCCTCCAGGAATTGGCTACAAACATTCCCCATGAAGCCTTGGAAGGAGCTTTTCTCCTTTCCACGGATACACCCTGCGCTGTCTCCCCACATCCTCGCCTCTCATGACAGGGAAAAGCAACCTGGCTTCATCAGCACAGGGACGCATGGACACGCGCGTCCACAGCATGGAATGACGCTCCTTCCCGCATGGCTTAGAAGCTTGGAAACGGGATTTCAGAGGATAAACAGCATATTCAAAAGCCACAGAGCTGTGGGGAGCCCCAGTGCCACTCATTCCCTATCCCAGGCTGGTGACTCATCCCGGCTCCAGTGGAAATCCCAAATCATGGAGCGACGTGGCTGTTTGGGCTGAGTTCCCCCTGGTAACGGGAGGGCTCCGTGGTTTGGAAGGGTGGATGCTATTACCAGACGGGTTTTATGGCTGGAAAAAGGGGTTTTGCTGGCTCCAAAGTGGGAATTGATAGGGAAATGGATGGGAATTGGCTTTCCACTGCCTACACTGCACATCGCTCAGGCACGAAGCTGTGTCTTCCTTGGAGCAGGGAGTGAAAACAGCCCTAAACTTGTGTTTTGCTGGGCCAGGGCTTGGGGCAGCAGAGGAGGAGCAGGGATGCAAATTCCAGCTCCAGGAGCAAGGAAATGAGTTGGCACCATGGAAATGTGGCTGTGGTCCCCTTTCCGGTGGCATCTCTGCATGCAAAGGTGATGGAAAGCAGTGGGGAGGTGCTCTGCTTATAGGGGCCGCAGGGTGAAAGCTGCAGCCCAGCCAGCACATGGATCCATGGCTGGGAATGGGTTCCCAGATGGGACAAGGCAGAGAGGACCCAGCAGGGACAAACCAAGGAGCCCAAGGGCTCCCTGGTGACCAGCACCTCACCCCATTTCCCATCAATCCGGGTTCACAAAGCTTCCAGCCAGGATAATTTGCTCAAGGAACAAAGTGGGAATTGTGGGATCCAGTCTTCCAGGGAACAAAAGGGTTTGCTCCCAGCTCTGGAGCACAGGCAGATAAGAGCAGGGAGGTGTTTACCCTGCACAAGGTCTGTTTGCTGTCTGCAGCCAGGGTGGGTCTGGATGTGATTCCATTGGGAAAAGGCAGCTGGGTGCAGGGATGAGGAGGTCGGTGCTGTGCTGCGTGAAGCGGATGCTCCCAGCTCACCTCTGCCTGCTGTAGCTTCCAGGATGGAGCCTGGAGCGCAGGGAATAACCGCTTCCCACTGCCCATGACGCAGCATCCCTGGGAGGTGCAGGTTTAAACCCATGGGATGAAAGCTCAGCTTTGCCAAACCTTCACTCCTTTCACCCATAGGGATGAGGGGAGAGGAGCACGGGGGATCCCTGCACCCCATGGGCGCTGCTGGGAGCACCCATCACATCAGGAAGGAAAGGGCAGGCGAGAGCAACAGCCAGCGGCAACCGCACCCTGCACCAAGGCTGAGCCTGACTCATTCATCACACGACCACAGCCTGCGTTGGGATGAAGGGACCTCATCCAGCTCCAATCTCTGCCACGGGCAGGGACCCCTTCCGTTAGAGCAGCTTGCTCCAACCTGGCCCTTTGTCCAAGAGGGCTGAGAGACCTCTGCTATCAGAAACCATCTCCTATAGAGCCACTCACAGCCCCCAGGAATCCAAGTGATCCACAAGAGCTCTTGGCTCCCAATCCTGGCTCCATCCCCACACTACAGGGACACGGTGCCAGCGCCTGCAGAGGTGCAACCCATAACCGAGCAGGGCGAAGTCCAGGCAGGAGGCAGTCACTGTGCACACTCCATGGGCTGCAGGGAACTTTGATCCTCGTGCTGCAGCGTCTCCTGGCTCTGAACATGTGATGGCAGCAACAGAGCTTCATGGTTGGGAGGGTAAGAGCGGCCGCCAGCGCCTTCACCTTCCTCGTGGGAGGGAGCTGGTTTATGATGGACGATGAGTGATGCTGGCTCAGCACTGCTCAGAACAGGGATGTCCCAACCCCAGTTTGGTTTTGTGGCATTCCTGTGGGCTTGGTTCAACACACTGCATCAATCAACTTATCACAGAATGAGACTGGGTTGGGTTGAAGGGACCCTGAAGCTCCCTCAGCTCCAATCCTGCCACGGACAGGAACACCTTCCACTAGAGGAGGGTGCTCCAAGCCCCGTCCAACCCGGCCTTGAACACTGCCAGGGATGGGGCAGCCACAGCTTCTCCATTCAACCCATTCCAGTGTCCCAGCACCCTCACTGGGAAGAACTTCCTTATCTCCAGCCTGAACTTCCCCTGTTTCTGCTCAAACCCATCACCCCTTGTCCTTCAGCTCCAGTTCCTGATGAAGGTCCCCCTCCAGCATCCAGCTTCCACCCCCTTGGACTTTCCTTAACCCCCACAGGCACCGTGGGGCTCAGACACGTGCTGGATGTGACCCAGCACAGCCGCAGTGGCAGCTGCCATGGCACCGGTGCTGCTCCAGTTGCTCACTCCACACTGGGGCCATTCATCCCTCATCTCAGGGCTGAGGACTCGGCCCTGGCGCCCCGGTGAGGGGCTGCGGGCGCACACATGGCACCGGGAATGCACTGAGCCAGCCGCAAGGGAGCTGGTGCAGCAAAAGGCATTGGAAAGAGACAGGGAAATGGGAAGCGGAGCCGACAGCGGAGCAGTGGGAAGTGATTCCCGGCTTTCCCATCCCAAACCCACCGGGTCAATACTTCCCAGGGACTCTCTGTACATAGAATGGTTTGGGTTGGAACTCGTCTGTGCCAACCCTCATTTTGGCCACGACCAGGGGAGGGGAAAGCTCCGGTGGCTTCCTCCCGTCCTGATGCCAGGCATCAGTTCCCAAAGGGCATCAATTCAGCACAGCGAGGAGCTGGGAGCAGCCTCTCCACACTCCGGGAACAGCTCCGGAGCTGAAGCGTTAACTGGGAATCAAGAGGCAGGAGAACACTTGAGGCAGCAAGTGAGGCCAGGGCAGGCTGGGACGTGCCGTGCTCGGCGCTGCCCGGGAAGGGGGAGGATGCATTCCCGCACCAAAAGCAGCCACAATTCCCTTTGGAATTGCTTCTCTTTAATCCCTCATCTCTGGGCTAAAGCCCTTAATTTGCCAGGGTGGATCCTATGGCAATACAAGTGGTGGAGGCAACAGGATTTCCTCTCATTCCCCTCATTCCCGGGGCGGCCCAGCCCGGCAGCAGGAGCGGGTAAGACGCCAGCAATGGGAGCAGAGCCACAGAAACAGAAGTGTTGGAGCAGCTTCCTCTGCCTGAATTATTCCTACTGGGACAAAACGGGGCTGGAGAAGAAATATCCCTATGGAGAAACAGCCGCAGGTGCAAGGGGGTCCCTGAGGGATGGGGAGACCTGGACCAGCCCTGGCTCAGCATCTCCTGCTCCCCCAAAGCATCCCCCAGCAGCACAAACTGTTCTTTGTGTGCTCCAAAAGGGCAAAGCCTCCTCAGATCCCAACTGCTCCTTCCCTGGCAGAGGTTTTCCAAGACACAGAGGGGGAAACAGGCCAAGATCCTGAGGTTTCCCCCTACGCAAAGTGTTCCAGCACATGCACGTCACTGCTGGAGGCAGCGCCCGGCCCTGCGGCAGGAGGCTCCCGGTCTTGGGATTGGGGTTCTTTATCCCTTCTCCACTCATCCGGCTCTGTTTTCCTGCTCCTGCTTGGGTGGACGTTGCTGGACATGGGGTAAAATCCCTGTGGGATGAGTGCCTATTGGGTCTGCCCTTGGAGGAGCTTCTCCCCCCTCAACAACCACTATGGAAAACACAGTATTCCTCCTTAGGGCAGGGATGAACTCTGGGTGTGCAGGAAGAGGCTCTTCCAGCACCACTTTAATTGCATTAAGGGCTGCAATTGAGGAAGTCATCGCTCAGCAGCCGTGCTCCAGCAAGGATCTGGTTCCGGCGGAGGGAGCTGCCACTGCCCAAGTGATGCTGCAGGGATCTGGGATAAGAGGGATCCTCGTTGGAGCGCAGCAATGGCTCTGGTTCTCATAGAGCCACAGCATGGACTGGGTTGAAGGGACCTTAAAGCTCATCCAGATCCAAGCACCTTCCACTAGAGCAGGCTGCTCCAAGGCCCATCCAGCCTCAATCTCCCCTCTGGCAGCTTAAAGCCATTCCCCTTGTCCTCTCCCTACATCCCTTGTTCAAAGTCCCCATAGCTCATGGAGAGGGCTGGATGAGCAGGACCGGGATGCAAAGCATCTCCCCACAGCAGCCCAGCACCCTCCAAACCCTCCTGCCACTCCTTGGGGACTGCAGGGCAGGGACATTCCAGGCTGGTCCTGGCTCTCCCCATCGTGTTGGAGGAGCCAGGGTGGGGACTTTGGGAAACCCTTCCTGGGCCGGCATCAGGAGCAGCTGAACCCACAATGGGAAGGCTCCAGCCTAAGGGAAGAGCAGCCGGCTGGGAATAGAGGGATGGAGGAGGCACAGGGCAGGAAGCCAGGGAATACCAGGCTGGCCGGACCCTCCTTCACGCACCCAGCTCTTGCACCAGTGCGTCGGTAGCTGGTGAGACCGGTCTCCTACTGCACATCCTCCACCCTGGATGGGAGGGACAGGACCGGGTGTTATGGGGTGGCCCCAGGAACTCTGCCCCACACAACGCCCCATGACAGCTCCAGCCCCACTTCTGTGCTGCTGAGACAACCGCAGCCCCGGGCAGCGGCGATGCTGGGGGTGCTGATAACACAGCCCCACTGCTGCCTGCCCCAGAGGAGATACCCGGAGCTTCCCCTCGGCTGATGGGGTGAGCTGGGGGCTCCCCAGTGCCAGGGGCAGTGAGACGAGGACCAGGGGCGGTCAGGATTAGTTCTCCCTTCCCGTTGGGATGGAGCAGCACCACGACAGCAGCACAGGAGCCCTTCCTGACCCTTCTAATAGCTCCAACCCACAGCCCAAAGGTTGAGGACACCCCTTCCAAACCCAGCATCTCTGTTCAACACCACATCGAGAAGGTCCCTGATGGTGTGACAACGACTTGGCAACGACTGCGTGAGTGTAGGGGGGGAAGAGGCCCCGATGCTGGTGCCCAGGGCCGTGGCACGCAAAGGGCGGTGATGGATATCAGCTCTCATCTCACAGCCATGAGTCACAGACGCCTCCCTCCTCCAGCAACCACCCCTGAGCCCGCGCCCAAACCCGCCTTCAGCCCAAGAGCTGCTCCTTGGGACCCCCCTGGCTTTCCGAGAGGGATTTGTCAGTGATGGAGAAGCTCCGGGAGCGTTTCCCATCACAGGGATAATGCCCATCGTCTATTCTGCTGCATGCAGCGCCCAGGCTCCAAACGCTTTCCAGCCCACTAAGATAGTTCTGGGTTTGCATCAGGCAGCAAAAAGCCTTCAGAGAGCTCCGCTCAGCTCCCTGGAAGCAGGGACGGTGCCTTATCCGAGCCCAGCACATGGGGAATGGAGCTATATATAACCCAGCGCCCGGCATTCCGGGAGCGCTGGGAAAGGCTTTGCTTCACCCTTTCCCTGTCGGAAGAACGTTGACGGCATCTTCTGGGGAGGTTAATTTTAGCCTCGTTGGAGACAGCTCCAAACGAGGTGTCCAGAGCAAGAGGCGAAAGAGCAAATGGAGGAAGAAGGGGGTTGTCCTGATCCTGCTCCAGTGACGGAGGGGAATCCGCTCGTTCCAACACGGAGCGGGACGCGGGAGCAGAGCCAATGGCACCGGGGCTGTCGGATCCACGGGGAAGCCCAGGGCTGGTCCAGCACTGACCGGGGAGCCCTGCGCCAAGCCCGGTGTCCTCAGGGGACACACTCCCAGTATGGGAAGGGCAGAGGTGCCGGCAGCAGCGGGGAGGTCCCTATGTCAGGAAGGGAATGACATAAACCTGTCAGGAAAGGACTGGG
>JAOEHY010016152.1:8039-47431 GCA_025447955.1 Psilopsiagon aurifrons | reverse complement strand
GTTTTTACAGGTTGCTTTTTCTTTTCTCACTAGTTTCAGGCACACTATTGTTTGAAAAGATTGAAACTGGGAAGTCATTGACAGGCAACAGCTGACAGAGAAACGTGGCGATGACATCTTTAATGGTGCCAGTTCTACTTGCAGGAAGCCAATGCTCAGCCTGAAGTACAGTGATGGCTGCACTCAACAGTGCTCCTCCTACCCCCTGCCCTCTGGTAAAACATAAAAATTGGGAAGAAATCAAAAATACCAAGCCCGACCGTGCTGATCTGCTTCGGTGGAGGATGCTGTGAGGGAGATTTGCTGCAGTCACTGCTAAGAGCAGGTGCTGGACTGAAGTCTGCACAAAATAAGCACCATCACCCTAATGGCCATGGCCAAAATGCAGCAAACCAAGTGTGGACAGTGATGGGAAAGGCTTGTGGAGAAGAGAAATGACATTGGTGGCTTTTATCTCACAGTATCGCTTGGAAGCTGCAGCCTGAGAAAGCAAAAGGTGTCAGTGCCAAAAAGACTGAAGGGAACCCTCGACTGCTGCTGGGGACCTCTCCTTCCTGCAGGCAGGCACGAAGCTGCTTTCTAAAGAGACCTTTCCCCAGATGCAGCCAGCCTGTCCCCGTGCACCCAGCCTTGCTTTATCCACAGCAGAACGGATGCTCCTGGAACTGGGGGGAGCCAGGGCAGCTCCCTCAGGTCTCACCCTCTGGTGCAGCAATGGGGCATTTCTGGAAAGCTCCCTAAGGGCGATGGGCAGAGAGAGATCAGATGTTTTAATTCTGATTTGTGGTGGCCACGTCCCACTGTCGCTGAAGTCATGGAAATGATGCCTTTGGCTACAGCAAAAGCAGCCCCAGTGCCAGCAAAACAGGAATGGGGCAAGGCTCAGCCCAACAGCCGGCAGAGCTGTGGTACGGGTGGGACCCTCCTCGCTCTGCTCCACCACTGATGCCTCAGCCACAGGGACAACCCAGGGAACATGTTGCATTCTTGGTGCCTTTCCAGCCCATCCTGGCTCGCCATCCCTGCCCGGTCCGTGCAGCCAGTATTGGCTTGCTGTCCGATCAAGGTCACGGTGACTGTGTGTAGGTGTCTTTGACTTTATTGTCCCCACTCAGTGGAGAAAGTGTAACACAGATACAGCTTGTGTCTTGGGCGTCTGGTGGCATCTACCATGGTCTTTCTGCAGGTTACATTCCAGTCAGGGTTCTTTCTTAACCCCTTCCCTCCTGTCCTTAACACACACACACACACACACACACACACACACACACCTGCCCCCACTATAGACACAGTAAAAATGATCCATCACTTGAGCCACAGCTGTATTGTCCCAACAATCCCAGTTTAGGAAGAGGCTTTAAAAAAGAAAAAATCACATTAGCAAAATAATCCTTGAATAAATAAATGTGACACCCCCCAGGATCCACACTGTAGACAGTGAGAGCAGTGACTCAATCGGAGGCATCACCAGTCCGAGAACTTAACGTGGGTTGGTTTGCTTTCGTCCTCCTCAAATCTGACCACCACGTCCCTGTGAAGCACTGATAATTTCTAAAGCAGAGTAGATACCTAGATAAAGGATACATAGTGTGTAAAGCGGGACAGGAGCAGGACAAGAGGGAGAGGGAGCCCCTTCCCCACAAGTAAAAACCTCTGCTTGTGTGAAACCCCTGCAGGTTTCGCTGGTGACCCTGTTCCAGCTGGCGGGAGGTTGGATGCATGTGCAGCATCAGAGACGTTCTTTTGTCATCATCATCATCGTCATCGTCATCATCAGAGGGCTGCTTGCCCAGCAGTGCCACTGGCAGGGGATTTTCCGCTACAGAGCCTGCTTGCCCTGGCACTCACGCTTGGAGCACTGCGCTGGCTTCCACCAGTCCCCGTTGTGGCAGTGGCAGATGTTGCAGTCATCCACCTTCACCTCGATGCCGGCAGGAATTATTGTGGTTCCTGCAAAGCAGTTTGGACCTGCAGAAACACATGTGAGTAACAGGAATCAATACCTTTTTGGTTCTGAACTGGGCATAGCAGCTCTGCTCTCAGCACCTGGGAGCAGGCAGATGCTCAGCCCCAGCCCCTTGCTGTGCTCCAGTGCTGCACTGCCACTGCTGAACACAGCAGCAGTGCTCCCAGCCTGCTCGGTGGCAACCTTCACCCCATGCTGATCACTTGCCTCGTTTTTCTGGCTGCCCTCAGACACTAAAGGGAAAATAAAAAGGCCTCAAAACTTTCCTTCTCCTGTTTCTATACCCACCCCCTTATACAAAGAGCATTGGATGCCCCATCAGTGCACCCAGGTTTTTCTACTCAGCTGTCCTCTAATTTAGTCTACCTTTCACCTTAAATTTGTCTGTGAGATGGACAAGACCATGAGGACAAACATCAAAATACAAATGAGCCCTTGCCCGGTGACACTGTGTTGAGCTGCAGGGACTGGAGCCAATTCATCCCCCAGGACCACAGCAGCCGTGCCTGAATGCCCAGAAATCCCACCAGCTCAGGACTATTAACCATAGAGGATTTATATCATCAAATTAACACAAATAATTCACCTTTCAGATAAGCTTTCTGATAAAGCCAGGGTCTTCTCAAGGGCAATTCCTTTCATCTGCTCATTACTGCTAATTTTTGTGGGCTTCTGTACTGTACAACATCAAAGCAGCAAGCCAGCAAGGATCTTATTTTCCTCCTTCTCTTAAAAGTCCCACAAAACCCCATTGCCCAGCTGTCCCTCTGCAAACCCTCTCCTCCTCCCCTCTCGTTCCTGCATCAGTTAGTGCCAGGACTTACTAGCAGAGCAGTGGCACATGGGGAAAATAATCAAGGTGGCTCCATTCATGGTATAGGGGAAGCATGAAGACATCTCAAAAGTGTCTTGTGGCTCAAGTGCTGCTCTGAAATGTCACCCATCAGCTGGTTTTAATCTATGCCTCCAGTGCACGAGTTGTATTCAATAGATGGCAGTGTGTGCAGACTGAAATTACAGGCAAGTTGTTAGTGCTTAAAATAAGGCTTGACTGTTTGAAAAGGAAAATAGGGTCCCTGCATGGCTGGAAACACACTGAGCTGTAGCCAACCCAGTGCTGGGCTCTCATGTTTTATAGTCTCACAGAACTATTAATTTTATCTCCCTGATTTATTAGTGCCCTGACTTTATTGAGGTGCTCCTCAAGACCATATGTTTAAACTCAACAGACCATGAGTTTGACACGGCTGGGTTTAACCAGATGTAGACAATGCAGGTTGCTGCTGAGCCAGACAGTGCCTGGATGTTTGCAGTTAGGCAATCTCTTGACTTTACTGAAGGCCTTCTCAAAGGCAGATCAGCTCTATAGCATCTTTTCAGATCTATCTCAATTAAGCCACAACAGAAAAGCCTGAGCAAGATGTCTCTGATGGCTTCTGGAGGAGAATTTGGGGTGAGTGGGTGTACCCCAGGACTGCTGCTCCTGTCCACAGTCAGGACCTGGGAAGGCAGGCTGTAGTGCAGGGAGGCCCTGTGTCTCTCCAAGAAAGGGGGATGTTGCCTCCTCCTTTGCTCAGCCAGCACCTGAATCCACCAGGATGCCAGGAAGAAGTAGGCTTTTGCTCCAAACAAGGAAATGCAACACCATTTGTTGAGCTAGAGCTCAGGCTATGGTGGACTGCTGCCAATTGAGGAGCAGTGCACTGGGCATGGAGACGTCTGCTTTGGGCTGGGCAACCACCTAAGGTCCCCTCCAACCTCAGTCATTCCATAGCACAAAGAACTTCAAAGCCAGGAGTTACCAGTCCAGGGCATGCAGTGATATATTAAAAAACAAACTATGTACACATACACATATAGTAGACATGTTTTTCTTTACATGCATGAAAAAGTCATGACCCGTTCTAAGTCACAAGCTGAAGATTTCCAAAGTTGGCATCTCTCTGGAAGACAGAATCACGGCTGGAAAGGCTGTGATCCCAACTGCAGTTTTCCTCTGGCAACCCACTGAAGTTGTCACTTCTTCCCAGGGCTCTCAGGTCCCTGCACTGGCTGTGCTGCTGCAGGCGCTCTTCATCACAGAGTTTAACCCTGCTTCATCAAGCCTGGTGGGTGTTGTGTTGTGACACCCAGCATGGGCTTCACCAGCAGGTTGGCTCATTTGCTGCCGTTCCATGTCCAGGGTTCAAACGCAATGAAAATGCCAATAATTGTAGACAGTTGTATTTAAAGTTGAAGTAAGCTCCTGTCCCTCTTTAACAGGATGCTCTGATTGCCTGCTGATGGCAGGAACACACAGGATGGGCAGCCCTCCCCCCACAAAGAAAGCTTTTCATTAAAACTTAAACAAAAAGCTTCCTCTGGAGCTAAGGGTGGCAGGGAAAAGGGAAGAGTATTTTCCCTCTTGTTGCCCTGCAGCCGCCTGTTAATTATCTCATTTGAGAAGCCAATACTGCCTTGTCACCCACACATGTCTCCGGGTGCTGAGCCCATTCAATGTGGCTGAAATCACATGGGAAGCTGGTGAAGACAGGAGCCAGACTGTTTTATCATTCACTGGTGGGCCAACCATCACTGTCTGATCTGCGTTTGGGGACTCTGTGACGCCCCCCCACCATGTGGCATCGGCTGCATCCCTGCACTGAAACGCAGCAGGGGCAGAGGATGGCTCAGTGAGTTAGGACTGGCTGATGGGGCATTGCAAACTGGGGAAAACCTTATTTTTCCTTGCATCCTGCTTATCTCCATCATGGCCACAGCTGCCCTTTCTCCTCCTCTCTACATTGCCAGAGTGAAATGGTTTCTTTTGCTCACCACAGCAAGCTGGATGGCGCACTTCTGCATCCTCGATCCCCACCCCTATGGAAAGCTGACTTTCCACACTCCATTCGTGAGAATTCAACTTAAATTCCCACCCCCTGAAAAATCACTTTCCAGCACAATTGCTATCAGCCAGCACACCTCCCTCTCTGTTTTTCACCATCTAAACTTCTCCCGCATTCATATTGGAAAAGTGGATCCTGTTTGTCCAAAATGGGATGCAGTGAGCATCACACTTGTGGCTGAGGTACAAGAAAGATGCCCTCAGAGGGATACTGCACTGCTGAAATGCAACTGAAAATATGCCTGGACAAGTGGCATTTCCTATGCCATGGCACAAGTCACCAGGGGTTTTTCCAGTAACATCCAGCAGTAGGGGATGCTACATGGCTTTATGATGTGCCTTAGAGAGGAACTGCAGCAATGATGGGATCTCACAGCAAGAAACCAATCCTTTTTTAGCTCTGCAGCCAGACTCCTTTAGGTTCTCTAATTTCCCTCCCCTAGATCAGCCCCTCAGCATTTCAAAGCTCAGTGCCCCAAACCCACACTGCTGGGGACTATCCTGAGCTGCTCCCTCTGTGGCTTTGTGCTGCTTGGAGGAGCGGGCTGCGACCAGGATCTGCCCAACTGATGTAAAGAAAAACACAAAGAATGAGACAGACCAACACAGCAGTGGGGGTTTGGGTTCTTTGAAATTATTATTCAAAGGAAGATGCTGCTCAGAAACATCTGATGACATGTCAAGCACATCAATATGTTTACTTATGATAATAGCAGTAGGAACAAGAAGCTGCTCTGGGCAAGGGCTGTCATCCCGGTCTTTGTAAAAGCATCTTAAACCACAAAAACAGGGCAGTAATCATCCTCTTTTCCTTGCTCAGGGAGACTGATGGGACAAGTTTGCTCCTCCCACAGACACCGTAATTGTGAGATTTGCTTTGCTTAACATAGTTAATACTCATAACAGATCACAGCACTCCAGGCTGTTTGCTAGAACAACTGTGAAGATTCTCAGAGGGACATGATATATGAGGGACATTCAGATACTGTTTTGATGGGAGAGAGCTAGAAAAATCACATATGGTTTGTTGTTTGGGAAGAGTGATGGCGAAGTTTGCAACTGTGTGTAAGACCGGATGCCTGGGTGATGACCCATGTTATGCTGCTGAACTGCACCACTGGTATGGAGGGAATACATCTAATCCCATGCTCAGGCATTAATGCATTCCTGCTACCTCATGCAACGCTACCCAAGGGTGTGAGATTAAATCCTCTTGGGAGTCTGGCATGATGGTGTTATAGAGAAACTCAAAAGCCCCTTGATACGACACTTCCTATCAAACTGGAAAGAACTCACAGTCCAAAGGCAAGAGGAACAGCCATCGCAGCTCACAAGCAAACTGCATCTTCCGCACAGTCCCCACCACAGCACTGTGGGGATGAGGAGGAAAACATGTGAATTCAAGAGCACGCTGCACAGATGCCAAGTTAAAGCTGGAAATAGCAGGAGAGTGCAGTTTGATGCATGCAGTGTCATGCTGATGATCTGGAGTCACTTGGTGCTGAACATCAGCCCAGCTCCTGGGGGCTGTGGGCTTCAGGCTGCTCCCAGTTACTTCTCTGGTGGTTTTACTGAACTTGATAGCTTTGCCCATGGCTTACAGCAGCTCTGTATTTAGCTTTGTGTGTGCAAAGAAGCAATAAAAGGAAATCAAATGTTAAGCACCACAGCAAGCACGAATCACTTCAGGCCAACTGTGATATTCAGATTTGCCCTGAATAGCATCTTGCACCAGGCAAAGCTTATCGCCTTCACTGGAAATTCTCATGGTACAACATCTGATTCCACAAGTACTGGTATTTTCTTCTTAGTTACATATTTTCCAGTGATAATTCTATGTCTCCAGTCACTACTTTAGGAGCCTCCCCATCTCTGTAGGAAACACTAAGGTTGGCTCCAAGATAATTTACCTTATTCAGTCAATGAATAATGTCAAGGAGAGAGGAGCTGATGGCTACACTTACCTACCTCGCACCAGTAGTTTAGATAGCTGCTAAACAGCAACTCGATATAGCAAGCTGTCCTTTAGGCTCCTCACTGATGTGTCCCACAATGTAAGTTGCAAGGCATAAGCAGAAACCAGTGGTGTTTCCTGACACTTATTTAGGAATGGCTATTGCCTGAAAGCAACCCCATGGACACTCATTCAGCCGAACGTTGTCTTGGTGACTTTGCTTTTGGACCTCGACCATGAATACAACAGTGGGAATTTACTGCTGTCCATCTGCATGGAACTGGAGGAGCTATTTCTGTGTCTTCTCAGTGGGCAGGTGGATTTTCCTTCGCATGCCCGCAAAACAGGCATCTTCACCATGCTCCCCCCTGCCATAAGCCATGCAGCCTCCCACACCAGTGTCCAGCCTGCCCAGCATTGCTTGGCTGAAACAACCACTCACAAAGCAATGGCCAGGTGAGGATTAGACCCTGAAACCCACACAAGGAGGTTTGTGGGCAACTCCTCAACAGAGAGAAGCAAAATACAGCAAAAATACAGGTGATCCCCATGCTCCGGCACAGAGGGCAGGAGCTGCCAGCTGCCTGCCCCTTGTGCTTTTTCCACATCCAGGCTGAGCTCTGTGCCCAGGGAGGGAAGAAAAACCAGCACCTTGTTTTCGATGACAGCCCCCATTTCTGTGGGTACACAGCTCCTCAGTGCTGATCCTGCAGGATCTTTTCATGTGTTCATTGAGCTCTGTCAATGCTATTTAAGCAATCACTTTGGATTGCAAGAAAAGAGCTCAATTTGTAGCTGTAATTGAGAAGTTGAGGAGGGAAGGAGTATTGTTTTCAATGCCTACTATCGGAACTGCCTGCTGCCCTCTCCCCAGGGGGAGGAAAAGGAAGCGGGTGAAGCCGGAGGTGAGACATAAAGAAGCCAGCTGCCGATGCTGAGCTTCGCCTTACTGAGAATTAAATTAGGTGATGCTCTGCAGCAGGGGCTGAAAACCCTAACAAAAGATAATAATGCTGGAGCTTTGTTGTGTTAGAGGCTGAAGCCAAAGATCCTGGCTTAAAGCACAGCTGAAGCCTGAGGGTGCATCAGGAACAGAGCTGCCAGAAACAGACTGAGAAAATTGGGGCTGTTCAGCCTGGAGAAGCTGCATGGAGACCTCAGAGCAGCTTCCAATATGCGAAGGGGATGCTGGAGAGGGACTCTGCATCAGGGACTGTAGTGATAGGGCAAGGGGCAATGGGTTTAAACTGAAACAGGCAAAGTTCAGGCTAGATGTAAGGAAGAAGTTCTTTACGGTGAGGGTGGTGAGGCACTGGCACAGGCTGTCCAGAGAAGTGGTAAATGCTTCATCCCTGGCAGCGTTCAAGGCCAGGCTGGACAGAGCCTTGGGCAACATGGTCTGCTGTGAGATGTCCCTGCCCATGGCACGAGGTTCAAACTGGATGATCTTAAAAGTCCTTTCCAGCCCTAATTATTCTACGGTTCTATGATTCTATGACCACTGCGTGTGTGTGTGGAGCGAGCCCAGGTCCGATTCTTGGTCTGTAGCTAATCTCTTGGTGGTGGCAGGAGGGGAGGGCCACCACTGCGGCTCTGCCTCTTCCCTGCTCTATGAGGTGATATCCATGTCCTCCAGGCTATGGATGACACAGCTCTTTGCAGCTTAAAGGACACCCATTCACCATCCATGTTCCCAACACATACACCAGGTGAAAATATATCTCTGGGCCCCGAAGTCCAACACCCCCAACCTGCAGGGCTGAGAAATGGGACTGTTTCAGGTTAGTGCCACCATGCAGATCACCAGTAAGACTTTGAAAGCCCCTTTCCAGTCCACTCACACTCGCTGGCAGCAGAAGAGCTCTCCTAAGATGCCTCCACCTAAATGTGGAGGCTGCATCAACGCCTCAGCCAACACCTCAATGAAATGTGGATGCTGATCTGTCTTTGAATAGGACTAGAAGTCGAGCCTACCAAACCACACCAGCCTCAGTGCTGCAGATTAGAAGTCCCTACAGCAGATAAGTGGGAGATGCTGGAGGTGTCCGTGTTTGCTGCCTTAAGCAAAACACTTTGCAGAGCCATCTGGCACCCCAAATGCTAATCAGCTGCACATCTCAGTGCTGGAGCACGTCAGTGTTTTCAGCATGGGTATGTGAAAGTTGATTACCAGCACAAACAAACCATTGTCTGCTAATCCCCTCCCCATGCTGCTGCAGACCTGTTGGTTATCAATTGCATCCTGCAGTTGAAGGAAGCTCTACCCAACACAGCAGCTATCAGAAACATTGCATCTCCATCTGGCAGGTGAGGAGGTTCCATCTCACAGTGGGGTGGGTGGCGAATGGGGGGAGGAAGGGAAAAGCAGCGCTGCTTTTTCTTGCAACAGACCCATGAATGAGTGGTGGTGAAACACTGATACAGGCTGCCCAGAGAGGTGTTGGATGTCCCATCCCTGGAGACATTGAAGGCCAGGCCGGATGTGGTTCTGGGCAACCTGATCTAGTTGAGGATGTGTCTCAGCTCATTGCAGGGGGCTGGAATTAGATGAGGTTTGAAGGTCCCTTCCAACCCAAACCATTCTATGGTATTGTGATGATTCTATGAAATCACTGTGGGTTTCGTCCCATCCTTCCCCATGAGCTGAGGGATGAAAACCAAGGTAGGCGTGGGAAGAGCTGGGCCGGAGAGGTGAGCAAGCAAAGGCTAGGGCTGGCCCCAGCAGCTCAGAAGCTTCCCCCCCCCCCCCAGTCCCTCTCTGTTCATAAACCTCAGGAATTGCTTTTTTGCTCCTATTTTATGGTTGCTGATGGTATTTTAAAATCTGAAAAGAAAGCCTTGCATGGACACAGGGTGTGTGTGTATACATATAAGCAAAACCAAGAGAGTCTGGAATACACATTTCCTTTTTTTTTGCCTTCTTGTTCATTTCCTTTCAGCCAGTGTTTTCCTGGAAGGACAAGAGGTTTGTGCAAGCTTTCCCATCAAGTTTCAGCCTGATTCCGTTTCCATTCACCAGCACAGACAGCGCCAGCGAGGTGGGTATGTCACTGATGAAAGGAACCAACATGCATGCAGTGTTGGACCAAGTGATGTTTCGGCAACAAGGCCACCTTCTGCCTGGGGTGTTTCCACTTTCAGGCAGAGTATGCTATGCTGACGGCTCATAGCTGTGGTAACAAGTGTCACTTCCTCAAGGTGACCCCAGGGTGGAAGGTTCACTTTTCCCTTACCACCGTGTCCAGCCACCCATGGGGAGATGGCATCTCCAATAAATGCCTCTAGTTTCACTCCATTGCCTAAAATATCACAAAGTGTGAGCCTTTTCTTTCTTTACTTGTGGACAAACCTCACCGGCTCTGGCTAAAAGCTCCCTGCAGTCAAGTGGTGGTATCTCCTTTCCACCCACGGGCTTTCAGTCTTGCATACCACTTCCCCAAAGGATTAATCTCCTCCATAGCTGTTCTGCAGCTCTTTCCGTCCTTCCTGCATATTTCACTCCTCACAAGACGATGCTAACAGCCCTTCTCAGGCATTGCCTATTTACATGAGAGATTTTTTCCAGCCATAATTCACATTGCTGGGTGCCTGAAGATGCCTAAAGCTTATTTAATCTCTGCATTAAAAAATACATCTTCAGTACCCAAATTAAATCCAAGTTCCTTACTCTAAGCAAGCCCTACATCATTAAAAGGAGTGCATTAAAAAGGTGAGGCCAAGCTGAAAAGCTAAATTTAGGGCAACAGGAGCCTTCCCACTGACTTTTGCCAGCAATGAAGCCATAAAATAAGATATATCATGCCTGCAGCTCTCAGCCAGCCCAGTGAGACAGGGAGCTCCTGGAGGCCCCACATCGCCTTCTGGCTCTCCCCATGCAGTGATGTTTACATACAACCATAGAACAGTTTGGATTGGAAGGGACATTCAGAAGTCACCTTCGGAGTCCAACCCCCACATCCCCAAGCACCTACTGCCTTGGAGTATAATGAATGCAAGGGACCCACTCAAGCTCCTTGAATTAAGACCTGGCTCCCAGTGGCACAGACTGATTTAATCCTCACTGCTTTGCACCATGGTTAGAAAATTACTGATAGCTCGTTTTCTGTCTTAATCAGGAGCAGTAAACAAACGAGGGACAGGCAGACATCCAGAAGGGAATAAACCACATTACTCCTCCTTATTGATAGCACAGTTACTTAATTTGATGTGGAGGTATAACTTCAGGCATCACTAAATACTGGAACAGGAATGTTTTGGTGCAAGGAAGATCTATGGGTGCAATTTAAAAGCAGTCTGTTTAGGAGTGCTGACATCTACCAGCACCGATACAGATCCAAGCTGTGCGGACAGACTTGAGATTATCACTCAGCAAGTTAAAGACACTTAAAAATCACCAGCTGAAAACTGCAGCCCTACTTCTCCCTTCATCTGCTGTGCTTGTGGGATGAGCATGACAATGGGGAACCAAGTCCAAGGCCGATGGTCACCTCCAACCTGCCCATCAATGGGCAGCACCATCGCTTGCTTTCTGACACTAGCTCTGCCCATGATGGGGCAGCAGCAAAACTCTGGATTAAACTTTGGGCCCAGCTCAGTGCGGGGGCCATGCAGAGGATGCATGCAGAGGATGCAGAAAACCACATATTCAGTACAGGTATCTGCAGGAAACAGATCAGCCACAAGCGCTGCCAAAGACTGACAGCTGGTGCTGTTGCCGGTGGGTATGAGGAGATGCCAGACTAGGCACTTCCAAGGGTTAAAGCCCAGAAGGAGCAGAACTTTTCCTCCAGCAGGAGTATCGTGGAGTGAGAAACGATAATAAACCACCGGGAATCTCAGCCGTGAGAACACATCTTTTTATCAGGTTAAACCATCTGAACCAGTGCAGATAATGCAGTAAAACTGATCTGGGCACACTAAAATAAGGCAAGCAGTATGCTTCTTGCTGCTATAGATTCAGGGTATTCGCCTCATTGTATGGGCATCTCCCCCAGCCTCTTTGTTTCTGATCCTAGGTGCACTGAAATCAAAGCTGGGAGCGCATCTAAGGGCACTTCTACCTCCTGCAAAAACTCCGCCCCCAGCCCCCCCCCCTTTTGACTGGGTTCCTCATCCAGTGATGGGTTATGGACTGTTAAGCAGCAGGCTTGGGCACTGTTGCAGTGCAAATTAATAGCTAATATCAAATTCATAATCATTTACACACTGACTGAAATATACCCAAATTGAGGGCAGTGTTGAAGTCGAACTACTACCACCAAAGACACAGCATGTCTTAGGATCACCCCTCAGACAGCAGCAGAACAAATCACAGGGCTACAGACCTAGCCTGAAGTATAGGGTTTTCCTCCCCTCTTTTAATACGAAATGCTGGTTGGCATTTTCAAAGTCACCTGTGGGATTTGCACACTAAATTCTTCTTCACCTCACAAGGCTCTCTCTGTGCAAATACCTTAATCAGCACTGAAAAGTTTAGCTTATGGCAGAAAAGCCGCCTAGGCATTGCACAGGCAGACACTGTGCATATAAAACAGCTTTTCTGAATCAGATTTTTATCGTGTACCTTCAAGGTTGAAGAACAAAACCAGTAACATCTCAAAGACAGCAATAACCAGCTATTAAGTGAGAAATGCATGTTTCAACATTTACCTGACCAAACAAAGAGGATTAGCTTTTTACAAACAGCATAAAGCTTCGGGAGACTACTACACTGAAAAACCCCACAGGCAGATTTGAATTGCAGGCAATGAAAGCTACTCCTAGGTCATTATAACCTTTCAGGCTTTTACAAAGTTGTCTAAAGAGGTATTTCCCAAAATGAACTCCAACAGCACTGAAGGTACATCAATTCTTTTAATGGTTCAAGCATGGCAAACAAGGTGAGGCGGGTTGTTTTTTTTTTTTTTGAGCTAGAATCAAATAGGTTAATTTAAAAGAAATCAATTAATAGGGCTACCATTAAAGTAGCGCATCAGCTAACAACATTACCAGATAAATCAACAGGCAAAGGGAAGAAAAGTTGGACCTTCCAGAGAATAAACTTCTAAGGCAAGAAATACAGTCAGAGAGTGTTGTGTATATATGTATAAAACATGCCGTTGTGTTTCTGCTGCCTTCACCTCACCAGCTTGGGTCCTGAGCGCAGCCATGGGACAACACAAACAGTGAGACAAGCTATGTCCAGGTGATCGTGCCCTTGCAGTGGGTATTTCCCAGGTCACCCATGAAAGGAATTGGAATGCAGAGGGGCAAACTTGGACGGGGACTTGGCTGGATGTTCATCCTCCCCACTGCAACAGTGCTGGGGCACGTCTCAAGGCACTGTACTTGGACACAGGGAGCAACAGCTCCAGCAGGCAGCAACAGCTCTTTGTCCATGCAGACGTGACAAGAAACCCTTATCCAGAGAAGCAAGTGGGCAAAGGATCCCCTGATTGCCAAAGTACCAGGTCTTTACTCTCTGCCTGGGTTTCTCCATTCAAAGGCAAAGGTTAACAACAAAAGAATAACAACTGGGACTTTTTCTTTGGGTCTTTTGAGCTTTTAGCCAACTTATTCACCTCTTGGTTGTGCTCAGTGTGAAAATTTAATGATTTTTATGGCCCATTTTAACATTTTTATGTCTTCTTTCTTCAGAAAAAAACCCCACATTCGCTGTAAGAATTAAAACAGTTTTTCATCCTTAACTGCAATCACTGGTGATGTATGGAAGAGAGCTGGCTGCACGTCAACTCAATATAAAGCCAGAATTGAATCTAACTTGTTCACTACAGCTGTGCATGATGTTTTATGGGGTGGTTTTTATTCATATCAGTCATAAATGAAGTGGAAACTGTGACTGTGCTAATTTTGTATAAAACAGGAGGAAAAAATGCAACATGGGGGTGGGAAGAACCAGGATTACCTGAGTTGTGCATTTAGATGCGCAGTCTACTGAAAACCCAACTCACTGCTGGATAATGAAACTACAGCCATTATTAATGTACAACAGCCACCCCACCATGCATGTTAATCCTGGCAATGGTTGCCTGTTGGTATGAGTAAACCACTGCACAAATGCCTTGCCAAGGGGAAGAAGGGATTCTTTAGCTGCAGGAGACCATTGCATGCTCAGGACAAGCCTTCAGCTCCTGTCAGGAAAATAGGGCAATCCAGATGACTGTGGGAATGTGTCAATTGGTAGGAGAATGTCTTTATGCCTTCCTGCCACCATGAGATGAAATGCCATGCTTTGAGAGCATCAGCATGGCCCTTTTTTCCCCCACCTGGTGACAGATTTTTCTGATGAAGGTTTTCAACGTGGGATCATGTTAGAAATGGAACTTGAAAGCAAATCAAAAACTTTTCATGTGAGAGCTGCTGCTGAAACCATTTCTTTCTACTCTCATGTTGGCATTGGCTTTTCTGCTGCCAATTTTGAGCACAACCCAATTTTCAGACTTTGTGTGACCCGGCAGGCCCATCTCCTGCCATCTTCACCACCACTCCTTAGCCTCCTTCCCTCCACAATGACACAGAAGCAACTGAAATGACAGGTAAGTTTAATGAACATGTATAAAAGCTAAAGTCTAATTCAGGCACCAAAGGTTCCCCTTCCAGTCACAGGACAGACTCTCCTGGAGGGCGTTTTACACAGCCAAGTGGCATGAGCCTTTGGATTTGCCTTTTATTCAACTGTATAAATTCAGGTCAGGTTGCAGCAGCAGAGCTCCCACTTTTATGCACATTCATACAAAAGACTGATTACCTGGAGAAAGGGAATAACCACAATAGTAGAAAAGTAATTTCTTCATTTGCTTGGGGAATTACTTGCCTGGCACACATAAAAGGAAACTTGAGCAAACATCTCCCTTCCGACCCAGCCTCAAGCAAATGATAAGCTTGGTGTTAGAGAGAGAGGACATGGCACTGCTCTGCTGAAATCTGTAGCTCCTGAAGAAACAGGAGGAGGAGGAAGAAGCAAGATGGATGGATGGATGGATCTCAAGTGCACACACCGGGAGCACAAACCACAGCAAGGATGGGCACACCTCGCTTCGATGGACAGCTGGGACACACAGAGACTGATGCTTCTGGAATAAACATGCTCCTAAACCCTTCTGCTGGGACCTGCCCTGGTTTCCCCAACAGCTGCAGAAACAGCTTTAAACCATATTTGTCCCCAGATTTTGCTCTTCCCGTTATGCTACCTGAATTTAATGGTATCCATGGCATTTCCACAATGCTTTCTGATGGTGCCGTGCAAAGAGCCAGGTTGCTAATAAAAACAAAGTGAACGGTGCTGGTTTTGCATGTGAATAGTTGCATTTAATGCAATCACGACATGGAAAAGGATCATCCTTTCCTTTACTAATAATTTTGTGTCCCACTACAAAATGCATTATATGGTCTCTTATACTCTGGCAGATGCCATATGATATTATGCTGAGGTACCAGGTTATCCATAAGGCAGCAGCTAGGAATGATGGAAAGCTGGGGAAGATTTATGGTGGATATACATGTTTCTGCATCCCTCTCCTCCCCAAATTTTCAGAATGCTTCATTACCCTGGGCTAGTTTTATTCCTTAAGTACTGGATAAAACTATCACTCACACTCTGATCTTGGTGCCATCATAGTATCTGAATGGCTTGCAACCAAGAGCTCGTTTATCATCACAGCATCCCCACAGGGCAGGGAAGTGCACAGGGGAAACAGGCACAGAGGCAGTGCCCTGCTTGAGGGGATGTGGGTTATTACAACTAAAGCCAGCAGGCAACCAATTTTAATGAAACTTGCAGGAACACGACAGGTTTGAGGCTGCAAATTGGGTTCTCAAATGTGACAGAAATTGGTTCAGACTCTATTGGCAGGGGAAAGGAACTGCGGGACAGAGCAGCAAAGTGATGGACAACGACTTCCAAATGAAATTTCCCATATCTAAGTGTTTCCACACTCTTTAGCAAGTATTCCCTGCCTTGTTTTCCAGTATTCATTTTGTCCTTTGGAAATGTTTTTGAAGCCAGAGGGGGGATTTAGACATTAGAACAGCTACTGACCTGATAGAAGTTAATGACTTTATAAAATGCCTAAAAAATGCTTTACTTTAAGAGATTGATGTTTTCTATTGTATTTTTTCAATGCCAATTAATTACTTAATTCATTAGCAATGTAACACAAGAATAGTCTTTGAAAATCTGGTGCTTTGTGTAGATGCCTTTAATTATGGATAATTAAATACTGTGGAAGGACCTGATTATACCTCTGAGCATTTTCTAATTTCAAGCTGAAACACGCTCTTGTACTCCTGAATGCATATACCAAAAGCTGAGCTCAACAACCACATACAGTAAAAAGAGATGGCAAAAAACCCCACCCCAAAATCCAGACCAGCCCAAACCCCACAGCTAAAGCAGAAACTCCTGGGGAAGCTCGAAGGCTTTGTGCACACCCAGCCTGCTTCCCTGGTGCACACCCTCCAATTCCCTGGCTTGCCAGGGATATGAGCAGGAGCCCAGGTAAGCTCAACACGGAGCTGCTGCAGCCAGCAAAGAAACGTGAGCTCAGGGCGACTCAATTTTAATGTTTGCTAAAGTTAGACAGGTTTCCAGATGGTCCTTTGTACATACGGCTGCAACAACCAAAAACTGCTACAAAGGGCAAAGCACTCTCTGAATGAAATCAGGGCTGACCTTGGAAGATGAAAACTTGCCAATGCCAGAAGATACTCCATCAGTTTGGCTGTGCATTCCTTCCCCTTGCTTTATTTAACTTTTCTCCCCTTTGTTTCTCCACAGAGACCACGGTGAAAGCACCCAGAGGGCTGTAATAACCACTGCAGCTGTCTCAGAAAGGGGGTTTAATCTCAGAAGCAAGCCAGAGAAATGTTTGTTTTGAAGACAGCGTCGCCCCAGCACTTTCAAGACAGATCCCCTCCCTCCTGCAGCTGAGATCCTGCAGGAGGGCCCAAAGAAGGTTTATTTTTGGCTCCTTTTGTACTTACTGGAAAAAAGCAGAGGGAAAGGAGGGGCACAAATGTCTAAATAAAGCCAATTAGTGCTGTCATGCCAGGTACCCTCGCTGTGCGCACCTTCCCTCCCTCCTCCCCCCAGCATCTTATTTATACCACAGCCAATTCCTCCCAGCATCTATGTCCCTCCTGTGCCCTCCACAACCAACTGTCTTCTGCCTTAATTAAAAGCCACCAGTGACGGTGCTGAGTGATGAGGCCAAGGGCTTTTATTGCAGGTGGCCAGTCCCACTTAGCTGACTGGCCACTGGGCAAAACCCAGCTCCCTAATGAATCAGAATCACAGAGTGGTTTGGGGTGGAAAGAACCATAAAGCTCACCCAGTTCCAACCCCCTGCCACGAGCAGGGACACCTTCCACTCAGAGCAGGTTGCTCCAAGCCCCTGTGTCCAACCTGGCCTTGAACACTGCCAGGGATGGGGCAGCCACAGCTTCTCTGGGCACCCTGTGCCAGCGCCTCAGCACCCTCATAGTGAAGAATTTATTCCTTATACCTAACCTAAATCTCCCCTGCTCAAGTTTAAACCCATTCCCCCTTGTCCTATTGCTACAGTCACTGATGAAGAGTCCCTCTCTGGCATCCTTGAAAGCCCCCTTCTAGGGGTTTATAACCCCTTCCTTTGAGGCCATTCCCCTTCCATCACCACTCCCTAGGTGTACAGGTCTACAGCCATAGATACAAGCCAGGCTAAATCTGCAAATAAAAGGAATTACCTTTATTTCACCAGGTGACCCACTTGGGAAACCCACGTGATCATTTGGGCAGGGAAGTCCCTCAAGTAAGAGTGAAACGGTTCAAGAAGCAGGTCTGTGAGGGTCACACTGAGCACCAGGAGAGCAGAACCAAGCACAGCCCCTCCGTGCTTCTCAGTCCCTTACTCTGATCTTGGCAAGATCTTTGTGGCAAAATCTGGCAGCAAACCAAAGGAGGCACAGCAGCAATATATGGGGTGTGCAGACCCTCCAAGAAAATTTCCCTGCCTAGATAAACGCTTGCTGGGAGGAGGGCGGCTGTAACTTCACCTTTGGACTCACTGCTCATCCTAAAGGGAAATGCTGCCTTGCAGAGGTAACAGCAGCAGCATCTCCCGATTTGGAGGGCATGAGGCCAGCTGGTATACGGGTGCAGGAACTTGCCCTGGCTATTGTTTGCTTGTAACAACTTCACTGTCAAGCTGTTAGAACAAATGAGAGAGGGGAGCAAATCCTCAGCTGTTGAAAAAGCATGGATATTCCCCTTGGAGCAAGGCAGCCAGGCCAGTTTAACACCAGTCTCAGGAACTAGATCAGTGCATTTGCTCTTCAGAGCACGAATGCAGCCAAGAAAAAATGTTATTTCAGTGCAAAATATAGCAAATATATCTAATTGTTACTATTGCAGACAGGTTTCCATTTTTAATCACAGTTTTCCAAGTCCTTAATAATTACCATTTGACATTTCCTGTAATACATTTCTTTTTTGTCTGACACAGCTTGAAAAGCAACCAAAAAGTCTCTCGATTCTTTCCTTGTAGCACAGTGAGAGTACCAGTGCTTCGCACACATCAACCACGGCACCTCAGATGAAACCAAGCTAAATTCAGTCATCAATAGTTGGCAGCCACTGCCCAGATCCATAACCCAGAGGGCAGGTCTGTGACCGCAGCACTGTTGGAAAGGGGTCGGTGCCCACAGCACTGGTGCAACCGCTGGCCTCTGCTTGCTGGGAGATAAGGGATGACGCATGGGATGCTGCTGCAGACCCAGTTCAGATGAATAATCCTCATACAGAAGGAGTCCCTTGGACGTCAGCGGGGGCTGCGATGAGTCAGAGATCAGAGAATGAGGCTTTTCTGGAAGGAACACCCAACGCTGGCTTGGCCTTGTGAAATCAGAGCCTTTGACTTGCAGACTGAGCTGGCACTGACACACTGCGTGTCAGCTGCAGTGTGCTCCCCAGCCTCTGCGCACAGGCAGCCCAAGGAGCTGATGGGGGGATTATTCACTCCCTGGGTTTTGTAGTCCTGAATGTATTTGGTGAGAGCTGAGAAGGGATGGCAGGAAAGCATGCTGGTATTTTGGTTCACAAGCCAGAAACCAGGCAAATGCACTGACTGGGGATAATGAGACTCAGGAATACTGAAGCAGTATTGAACGACGGCTCTTCTACCTGCGCCTCCTGACATTTCCCATCCATTTCAATCAGACAAGAAAGTGCAATCCAAAATGCAAACAGCTTTGCAAATAGCAAAGCCTGCAGACCTCATCCTGCAAAGTGCAGAGGGTTTTCCAAGAAGCACTGGGTGCCAGCAGCCCTCTCCCACCAGGCACCACCAGGATGGTGGTCCCAAAGGCATGTAACCCCAGAGGAGTATATTAATCCCATTCTGGACCTGACTGCTTACTCTGGCGAGGAGGAAGGACACTTCCCATTGCAATGGGGAGCTATTTCTGCTACTCCTCTCTTACTCAAATGGGGAAAAAATGTCAAAGCTGCAAACATGTTTTGATTTTAATAAATCAAAGCAGGTTGTCTGAAATAATTCATTGAGCAAAAAAGCTCCTTTGTTTTCTGACTTTCCTACATGAAATGATAAACTAAAGATCTACACCCAAACCCATGTCACCCCCTTTTCCCTCCCAGATTTAAGTGAGTTCATTTTGAAAGCATTAAACCAGGGCATTTGACTCTTCCAAGTTTTTTTTCCTGACCTTTTTAAACGTACAGACAGTGAGTTTGCTGTAATTGGCCTATTTCTTAGGGATGTTTCAGTGAGTCAGCATTTTCTGACCAACATATTCCCATCTTCTTCAAATACTCTCAGCTGGCTGCAGTGAAAAAAGCCTGAGCTTTGAAAGGCTGGGGAGAACTTTGGGTGCTCATCTTCAAACACACCAATTTCTCTCAGTAGACCCCTATGCAGGACATGAGTACTTTTCTTTTTGGTGCATCAGCTCCTGCTGCATCTATTCTAACAAACGTGAGCTTCCCTGCCAGCACTAATGGCACAGAACACTTTTAACTGGGACAAGAACGTGGCTTAGCTGACAGAAAATGTGCTATACCAGTTGTGGGACTCATCCATATCTATTTTTTCTTCCCTAAAACATGCTTACAGAATTCCTTGTGACAATCATAATTTCAGAAATGGCTACAAGTGGAATATGTATGCCCTAGAGTTTACCTGAAAAGAATAAACTTTCCACGCACAAAATATGAAACTCTGCTCACATGGTGCAGAATACATGTGATGAGGATGCAGTTGCTCTAGGATACCTAAGGGGAGCTTTGACTGCCTTTCCATCTTCCCAGGAGATGAACACTGCCATTGACATCTTTTGTGTAAGAATAAGGTTAAATCATGTACACAATTAGATCATGTACATCCTGAGCTCATCACATGTAAGGCAGATTTAAAATTCTGTTAGAATCATCACAGAATCATACAGTGATTTGTGTTGGAGGGGATCTTAAAGATCATCCCGTTTCAACCCCCTGCCATGGGCAGGGACACCTTCCACTAGAGCAGCTTGTTTCAAGCCCCATCCAACCCAGCCTTGAACACTGCCAGGCATCCCTAATAAGAGCCAGTCTGTTGTGCTTTCCATACTGTTTTGAAGGGGGGGTTAGCCTGTTTTTCTGAGTTTCTACCATGAGAAAATTCTGATTTTTAGGGTTTTAAGTTTCAAGAACCTGTGTACAACAAGAAATGCTAAGGAATACAGGCATGCTGACACAGGGTGGCTAAGAGTGACCATGGTTTGCAGTGAGACACACTTAGCACATACCTACACCCCCAAAGGACAGGTTCCCTCAGTCTAGCAAAAAACTAGGATGTCCTCAGGACACAGAAGGTAGGAGGCCAATGGGACTGCCTTTGTTAATTACCTATGGTATCGCCTGGGGTGCAGCACTGCCCTCCTCCCTACCTTCTCTCCTCCCCAGCCCGTTTCATGCGTAAGCTCTGCATCTCAAGTCTCAACACATGATGTCTCCTGGTGGCTCAGTGCTTCTGGAGGCAAAAATAGTAAGGGGAAAGAGTTCAGCGGCAGCATTTCCTATGGAGGGACTCAGAGAGCACACCCATACTGCGAAATAAAACAGGGCATGAGACTCCTCTGGCTCTAATGCCACATGGCAAAGTCTGGCCACATCCTCACCACATGGCACCTCTCCTTGGGCCTCCTCCAGACCCTAGGAGGTGCCCTCTTCACCCCAAGATGTAACGATTTTGTGTGCACTTCTTTGTGATTCAGCTAGCAGGAGGGTGACCCTGCAGTACGGCGGGGAGAGGGTCCCTTAGCATCAGGGTTAGGTGAAGACATGAAGACGCAGCTGGGTGGTGGAGCACGCAAAGCCTGCTAGAACAGCAACTTCAGTGTGCCACCCATTAAAAAGTGCTGACAATCAGGGTCCCATATGTGAGTTCTTTGCCCAGCTCTTTTATTTAGCTGTGCCAATATAGCCAGAGGTGCAAGGAACCGAACCACACTAACCTAATCAGCCAAAGCAAAGAAAGCAGAAGCATCTCTTTTCCACTGGGCTTTTATTTTGCTGATGACTAAGCCTAAGCTCTTGTGTCTTAGGTATTAATTCAGATTGACGCTGCAGAAGGGTTTTCTAAATACAAACACAGAAAACAAGAAATTACCCCCCTAACCAGCCAAGCTGTTTGCAGCCTGTGCTACAGAAAGCGAGGTGAGAAAAGCTTCATGCTGCAGGAGCAATGCCCTGGTGCTGAGCTCATGGACTGCACCAAGAGCTCAAGCCCTTGTGGAAAGCCAGAGTATGAAGAAAGTTAACCGGGAGGGAGAGGGGTGGGCCAAGGGGGTGGAAGGGAATGGATGCGGATGATTATGGGCAGAAGAGCATCTCTGGACAACAGGGACAGGCAGTATCTCATGGCAGGCTTGGCACTGTACCAGCCTTAAGACTATCCTACAGGAACCTTCTCAGGCAGCACAACTCAACCACTGTCACACAGCAGTATCACTGCCATGTATAAAGAGCATTCTTTTACCCCCACCTGGACATGCTGCAACAAACTAAGAGTCTCTCTGGCAAACGGTTCCACCAACCTTGCACTTGTTTTCATTCTGCCCAGGAGCCACACTTTGTCAGCAGATCAGGGATAGAGATGAAGAAAAACACGCCTTAAAAATGCTTTCTAGTCTCTGTAGCTGAACTAATTGGTGAGTTGGCAAGCATAACAGGCCTAGGATGATGTGCAAACATACAGTAATACCCAGAATGAGATTACTGCTCCAATTTCCTTTTGCAGAGGTGCGTTGGTGTAGGAGGCAGAAGGCTATGCCTGAAATACAGGACCCTTCCAAGGGACAGATACAAAGAAATGTGGAGGCAAGGAAAGGAAGCAGGAGGAGAAAACTTCTAAATGCCTTTTTTAATTCTAAGTTTTCTCAGACTTGCTTGGCTCTAATCTTTAATTCATATTTTCATTACAGTCTCTTTGCTCTGTAAAGTCTGCATTCCATGTAAAAGGAGCAGCTCAAACATCAATTATTTGACATAAGTCAACCCCTTGTTCAAGTCCTCCACTCTACATATATGTAGGCTCCAATAAAAGAAGCATTAAACATTCATTAAATTAGAAATACATGAAGACAGAGCCTGCCACTCTTCTCATACAGACATGCTTAATAATCCCAACCTTCTAGAGCAGCAAAAGCAAACCCATCTCTAATCCTTTTAGAAAGCCTGACCATGCAAAACACCCCAACCTCCTGCAATGTGCCTGTGAGTCACACAGATATTAGCTCCTTCAGGTTAGATCCTCAGCTACAGCAAATCACAGTAAAACAACACAGCCAGCATTACACCAAGTGACACGTACTCAGGATTTGGTTTTAGGCTTCTCTTACAGCAAAATGGCTTACAGCAAAGTAATTGGATAATAACAACACTTTTGGCCTTCAAGTTACACCACATCCCCATTCCTGCTTTAATTTCAGTCCTATCGGGGCTGCTTGTGTTCTGCAAAAGGAACCTGGTTTCCCTACCAGGAACTCTTCCCCGTCCCCAAAACCCCAAACCCACGCCCTGCTCTACAACATACTATCACAATTGTAGTGAATCTTGAACTATCCACCGCCATAGGCTCGTGCACACAAATTTCAGCAACATTTTCCCAAGGAGAAACAATCACCGATGAGCAAATGCTTCTTCATAAATATTTAAAGAGCAATGCAGAGACCATGTAACGTGCTTCCCACATCTCTGTGAGCTGTGTCTGCTCAATGAGAGCACTGGAGCAAGTCTCATCCAAGAAATGAACTTCTCATAATCCTCCCAAACCCTTCTCCTTAGGGTGCCTGTGGACATTCATTTTGAACTCTGCTGGGCTGAAAGCATGGAAACATGGTTAGGCCCTGGGGTTCATATGCAGGATAGTGGCCTTCAGCTCCTACATGGTGCTTTTGGCTGTCTGGCAGAGTCTTCTTCCACCTTGTTTAATACGTGAATTATCCTGTGCTTGCTTCCTGGGCAGAGGAAGAGATCACAAACTCTTGGGAAGCATTAGCTGACCTGTTGCAGATGGACATGTTAGGTCAAAGAGGGCTGCTGTCCCTCTGGCTCCCTACACAGCACTCTTTGAAAGGAGCTTTTCCTGGCAGCATCCCTGTCGCTCTGAGGCTACAGGGTCCAGCAGCTCCTACTCTGTGTGAGCACTGAGCTGTGTGATGGAGTTAATCACATTAAACACTGTTCAGTTCATGTCTTTTTTGTTCTCTAAAGGCTTTTCCTCTTCCTTGCTGCTTTTAGTCTATCCTTTTTCTAAACTTCAGGAGGTGGCAGATTCAACTGTCCTCCTCAATGCTATCCAGCACCAGGATGACTAGTTTTGGAAGGTGTAACGTCTATATACTTTTCCAAAGCTTTACACCATTACTAGATAACTCTCCAAACAGCTGTGTCCACAGGGAGTAGGGCACAGTTTTGAGTTAGCAGGACATTTAAGCATCCAGATAAATCCAACTGCCTGAGATTTCCAAAAGCAATGGAGAAGCCAGCTCTTGACGGGTGCTTACACACCTAACTCTGATCAGCTAATTCAGCATTTACATGCCTTTAACCACTTGGCCCAGAGTGATGGAGTCGAATGAGCTCCACTGAAAACCAATTTCAAGGAAATGACATTTTTCAAGGAGCAGTGAAGTAAGTACTGAAATATTTTGTCAGGTTGGTGACTTCTTGGCCAAATATACCACCTTGCTTTCAGTCTTGATCTTCTACCACTGTTTAAATTGACCCTTCTTTCCCCTCTGTTGGTAATCAAATCAGTCCTTTAATTGAGCAAATAGGGCATCACAGTTTACATTCCTTCTGGTAAATACAAAGAACATTAGCTGTCAAACCATCAAAAATGCATCCTTTCATTCAATTCTCAGGAATTTTCTTCTGTATTCAGCCTTCCAAGACCACTGATTTTCACAGCTGGCCACAAAATTTTGGTGCTCTGTGCTCTGTCATTGCAATGCTCAGATGGCTTCTACAGGTTCTGCAAAACTGGAAGATGACTCCTGATTAGGGGTGGCATCTCTGCATCAGCACAGCAGTGCTAAGGAGTCAGCCGTGACACAACCACCAGCCTCCACACGCTGGGCAAGCATTGCCTGAAGAGGAGCAGGTCCTTCCTGTGACCACTTAAGAGATCTGAACGGGGTGGTTGGGTCAACTGAATACCCAAAAATCTGTCTGGCTGCCATGAATACTTTATCCACCAAGAACGAAGGGTAACGCTGCTATGCTAGGCTACCAGCTTCGGTCTCTGGGACCTTTGAAGAGGATTGTGGAGTCCAGCAAAGTCCGGCGTGAGGGATACATCTTCTTGGCTGGTCACATTCAACTTGCATCTGCACAACCAATCAGCATATTGCATAGACTTTGACTGAAGGGGTTTTAACTGCAATCTTAAAATCTGGCCATTTCAGGAATTCCTGAAATAAATTAGAAGAGGAATTTTATTTAGTTGGGTTTTTTTTTCTAAAGGAATTTCCCCATGGCTCCAAACCACTGTTTTCCAAACCATAAATGAACATGAAGTCTTCTCTCATCCTCTTGCCACATTTTCTGTGTCACCTTTATCGTGCAACAGTTGTTATATACTCAAATGGCCGAGAAAACATCCTCTCCCCAAAACCTTCCTGCTTCTTTCCTCAAACTTTTAGCAATTTTTTCCATGCTTCACTGATTTTTTTGTTACTGATCATGTTAGAAGCAGATGCTTTCCAAAACAATGACCTGGAGAGTCAGTGATCCACGTCTTGCACATAAATAACAAGTTCTATTTATGCAATGAAGCACAGGTAACTTAATATCCAGGCACTGGATTATTCGGTATTAAAACCTTGGCACTTTTCAAGATAGCTGAAAATTTGGAACAATAGAGAACAGGTGGGAAAGCTCTTTTTGTCAATATTGGTTAATAACATGCACTTTTAATCCACTACCTTCACCTAAAATACAATAAATAATTTACATTTATATGGAGCTTTATATCCCTCCAATCCCGAAGGGTGTTGCAAAATGAACACCCCCCTAAGACAATACCAGGAAATTGATTTGGTTGTCTCCCTGATTTAGGAGGAGCTCTGTTCATGGACTGCATCGCTAACACCTCCTTTGGTGGCATCCAGATTTTCCTGGAAGGTCTACCCAACTGGAGCGCTATTCAGTACTAACCTTGCTTCATTTATGAATGGAAATGAAGTTCCTGAACCAGTTTTCACCCAGCATGTGACTGGGCAGGATGGGAACAGCCTGACCTCGGAACTGCATCAACTTCCCTCTGCTGTCCACAGCAGAGCTCTTCCAAAGGGACAACCCTTTAAACTTTGGGAGCTTCCAAAAATCTCCCACTAGAAGAAAGGCATTTCTACATACTCCTTTGCTAGGAAAATGCAGCCTTGAAGGTCAGCCCCTGGGTGTTATTCTGCAGAGTATAACATTTTTGCCACTGCATGCAGAATTCACTCTGGGACACATGTAGCATACATTTGTTTGCTAAAGCAGAGGCTGCCCTCGGCATCGACAGGCTGGGAAAATCCCTGGGGGTTTTCTGGGCACAACATACTGTTATGGAAGGAACAGGCTGGGGTACAGAATGCTTATTGCAAATTAACTCAAACAGAGAAATAATGAGCAGCAAGTTTGGATTCTCAATAAATTAAGGGAGAAGCTTAGGTAAAATGCATGGAAATAAATTATTATTTACTCACTTTTGTGTTTATAGCCTCAAAGATGAAGACATTTGTATGGAGTTATTAATATTTATAGCATATTAAATTAAATACCCATAAGAGCTTTGCCTGCATACATGCTGTTTCACCAAGAAGAAATATGCTGAAGGTCAAAGGGATCTTTTACTCATGTGTGGAGGGCAGGATCAGAGCCTACTTTGAAATCTGTATCAACTGTGATAATTTAGAACTTTAATTAAAGACTCAGTGACAGAGTATCTACGAAACGTCTTCCTGCTGCCCAGTATTTCATCACAAACGTCTCCAGAAGCCCATGCTAACCTGAGTAAGCACACTTGCCAGGAAGTATTTCATGGCAGACATGCTCGCTTTTATCTGTCTTGTTGGGTAAAGGATTCTTTTGTTAACTATCAGTGGCAACAAAAATTAAATTAGAAGCAAAACCAGATCCCCAAACAGAAATTTATAATCCTTATTCTGTTCATCCCTCAAGAAAATGGAAGTGCCACGGCAAAGTCTATTTTAGCAACTGTGTTAATGTATGTGTAAATGGGTGAAGGCGCCTTTGAAATGCTCTGAAAAGAATTTCACACTTTGGAGAGAAGAAGTTAACAATTCTATTGTGGCACTTGTTAGAATTTTTAAATTGATTTCCCTGACACAGCTGTGCCATAAAATCCCCCGTGATGGCGAATTTTTGCTAATGTTGAGCTTATTTTTGGGTACGATTCTGAAGGAGCACTTTGTAAGATCGGGAGAGCATGGGTTGCTGAGACTGCTGTGCTCCGCTCACCTCCAGCCTTTCCCCAAGCAGCTGGGAGGCTGCTGATTTGAAATTGCATCCAGTTTTTCTTCCACAGAGCAGCAAACAATAGATGGATGCACAAGTGGCATTGAAACTGAGCTCCTCTGAGAGCAGTGGGCAATGGTCAGTGTGTCACTAAGTCAGCATGGCATTAGAGGAGGGGCTTCTAAGACCAAATGGGGACTCCCTGCTGGAGCACATCTACTCACCCCCTCAGAAAGGGCATATTGGGTGCTCTTTGGCTCTGAACAAATAGCACTGGGGAAGATGAAACACAATGCACAGCAGTAGGTGAGAGTTGTTTGCAGCTGGCAAAGAAGAGGAACCCATTTAATCTGTATCACAGATTAAATTTGGACCCATTTAAACCCATTTAATCTGGATCACAGATTAAATCAGATTAAGTGATGCAAACAATGATACACTGGGGATCTCCTCCCGTCCCTGCATCCTGCATCCTTGCCAGACCATGTCCAAAAGGTTGAAGGAAATGTAAAGAGCAACCTTTCAGTGATGTGTAAGGAAAGGCTTTAAAAACCGCACGTCGCACCAATAACAAGGCTCAGTCCTCCGCAGCTGATGAATTTATGGGGAGGCAAAAGCAGAGGTTTGGAAACAAAGAATTCAGGGTCAGGGGAGAAGACCAAGGGGGAGGTATGATTAAAACCACACAGACATGTCTACAGCCCTGAACCCAGGAGCATGAGGACTACATGGAGGATTTTTCCTCTGAAAGGCTTCAGAGTAAGCAGAGTTCTTACTGAACTGCAGAAGAACCCAGAGGCAGGAGGGATAGATAGCACAGATGGTGGCAGCCCTGAGCTTGATTTTGATAGTGATAGGAAAGTTTTGGATCCCACACAAGAGAGAGTTAACAATAGCTGACACACTTCTGTCTGGAGAAGTCACAATGACTCAAAATAACAACTCGGGGCCATAATTCTGCAGTCTGACACTACCAGGAAAAGGGAAATCCAGTGACCGTTCTTCTCCGTGACAGAAATGCTGCATGTCATCTGGAGCCATCACCCTTAAAATGTACTCTGACAAACTGGACAATGGGACATGGAGAAGAAAAGATCCTCTTTCTCCTTCACCCCCAGATTTTAGCTTCCCAGTGCCTGCTCCACATGTAATGCAGTATTCCTTGAAAGCAGAGCCAGCCTTGTATGAGCTACAGCATTTAATGAAGCACAAGATAACACTTCTATTTCTTTTGACAGTAAGGAATAAATCTCCAAAGCCACTCGTTCAGACTGCTCTTAAATGATGGTAGGGGGAGGGAAATTGGTATTGGCTTTTTATGTATCTTCAGGTCAGGTATGTTAGATTCAACAGATTTTTGCATTACCATAGAATCACAGAATAGTTTGTGTTGGAAAGGACCTGAAGATCACCAAGTCCAACCACCCTGCCATGGGGAGGGACACCTTCCACTAGACCAGGTCGCTCCAAGCCTCATCCAACCTGGCCTTGAACACTGCCACGGATGCGGCAGCCACAGCTTCTCTGGGCAAACTGTTCCAGTGCTCACTGCTTCACAGCACTTTTGCCCTTGGCAAGACATAACTAAGAAAGGTGTGAAAATCTATCTGAATGTATTAAGAGGAAATTATTCTTCCATTAATGGCAGCAAAAGCTAAACAAGAGGGTAAGCTACGCTGCTAGCAGAGTGCAGCAAATAATGCAGGGCTGTGTTTTAACATAAAACGAGGATCTTCCTTATCAAAATTTTAAGGAGCAGCTTTTGGAATGAGGATTTGCGCTACATGTTGTTCTAGGGATTAACTTCCCCACCCACCCAAAACTTGTACTCCTTGTGCTCTCCTGTTTGCCAGTCTAAAATGATGACCACAAGGACTGAGATGAACCTAAAATCTTTTCATCACACTGAAACATGGCACTGTAACTGCCTTCACCACTTAGGGAGAAAGCAAAAGCTACTGGACTGAAGGAAAAAAACAAATAAATTAAAAAGAAAAAAAAAGGATTTTCAGTCATTTAAGTGGGTCTGTCAGCTTTTGTTATCTTCATGCATTTGTGAAACTGAGCTTTAATTGGCTGGCTGCAGCGGAGAGCCGAAAGATAACATTCTGGTCTCAAGATGACTCGACAGCTTAAAGCCCTGCGATCCTCATTCATTAGATAGTATCAGAGAGATTCAGAGGGATAAGAGACATAGCAACGCCTGTTACTCTTTCACATGAAGTTCCCAAAATGTTAGAGGGAGGCAAAGGGTGTGTACCATACTTGGAGCCACGTCCAAGAGCATTAACAAAATCTGCCCATCAGATTCCCCGTGACAATGGAGACTATGCTGGTGCCTACTGATTTCTAACATTGTGTGAATGATTTAATTTCATTTGCAAAGGATAACGCCAAAACTACAAGCATCGGTCAGTCAGCTCCAGCTACACAGGAGGAGCAGGAAGCCCTGCCAGCTGGGGATGTCATACCTAAAGCTAGGATGGGATGGAAGAAAGCATTCACCACTCCTCCACAGCACCCCCAGAAGGAGCCATGCCACTGCACCACCTCTCCCCTTCATCCATCACTGTTGGAGGGATGAAGGGAGCTGTTGGAGCTGTTGCAAGCCCTGGTCTCCCTGGCCCCAGAAATCAGCATCCCCAAGGCATGCAGGCTGCTCTTAAGAGGATGGTGAGAAATACCTCCCTGCCTAAAATAGTTTTCAGGCAATTTTATATCTATACCTCCAACAGATGATTGAAGAGAGGAGTGAAGAAATTAGGAAAAACCATGGAGGAAGCCTCCTGGCTTCTAGTTCCAATCACTACACTGTGCCCTGGAGCCTCTTCACCAGGTGTCTGATTTTCTTTCTGTCCTCCCATCCTCATTCCCATCAGTAGGAGCTGCTTCCTTCCCTTCCCTCCTTGTTATCTGCTCACTCTGACTGCTTTCATAAGAAACATGATGCCCTTTCCTGGTCACCAGATATGCTGGGACTACAACACAGAAAGCCATCAATCCCCCGAAGTGGGGGAGTCTGTTTATTGGAGGAAGTGGTCATGGTGCTGAAGTGTTGGTAGGGAAATCCAGCAGCTCCTGGACCTGTGTGAAGCCACCTTTGAGTTTGCTCTCCTGGGAAGCCTGCTCACAGGTTGGATTCACGTGACGCATACTAGATGGGAAGAAATTGACTGTAAATGAGGGGCATTCAGCATGGCACCCTGTACACAATGGGAACACAGAGGCCAAACACACACAAGAGGCATTTGTTTGGGTGTAAATGAATCTGCGCTGTGGTGACAAGGCATGGCAATGGCCACTGTTACCCCTCCCAGGCATCAGCCCAAAACATCAATCTTGCTGTGTGCGATGGGAAACCTCACATCCAAGTGCAGTGGGCCATATGTGAAGGTGGTGGACAGAGCTGGTTAACACAGCTTTTCTCTGAAGTCCATCAACAACAACCCAATGACATTTCCTGCGAACATTTTCTGCTTTTCAACAATAACATAAAGCTCTAAATGAAAACCTTTTAAAATACTTTTGAGTAAAAATCATTGGTTAACATAAACCTCAGGGTTACAAGTAGCATTTTGGGTGCAATTTTCCAGATCAGAATTATTTATGCCAATTCTTTTAGCAAAAATATTTTGCATTTCCAACTCTTTGCTTTTTCTCTATCTTAAAGAGCAGAAAATGTGTTGAAAATGCTTTTTCTTTGTAAACATTTTCATTTAGATCCAAAAGCAACCACTACTCTTATCCAGCAGTGGTGATGTATGCAAGAGGAAATATATATGGACAGTGAATTCCAATAACAAGATGAGACTAAGCAGACATTCCTTATATGTCAAGAAAGCCATGAAGACGCTTATGTGATGCTAGCTCATCTTTTAATCTGTCTTCGTATGTGCACTAGAAAGGTGTTTTTCCAGAGGCATATGCGCATACAGGCTGTGGTACAAGACCAGGGAGACCTTCTTGGAAACAGACTTATTTTTTGAAGAGGTACTTTCAGTCATCCCAAAATCTTTCTTCAAAGTATTGCCATATTAGACTCCAATTCACTAAATCTTTTCAGCAGGACAATGGGGGCCAACACTGCACACAGACTCCAGCACACAACTAACAGTGTTACAGGCTTGGTGGGTGTCTTACCAGCCCCAGTGGAAGTTTTGCCATTGATTTCCATGAATTTCCCTCTAGCTTTAGGTAGCAATAATTGGTTTCTTAATTTAGGGGCAAACACTCTCTTTTTAATTATATACTTGATTTCATGGTAGACTAATTATGAGAAAAAAGCAAAGACATGAAGCGACTATCATCTCTGATACCGGGACTCAATCCTGAAACACCTTACTTAAGTCAGCAATCCCATCAGCTTCAGTAAGAAGATACAGGCCAGAAAGGGCAGCCTTAGCTTTCACAGTTGCCACCTTGTACGTGAAGCCCAGGCACAAGGGGAAGTACAGCCCCAGCGATACCCTGTGCCGATGGAAGCAAATCTCCTGGCGATGCATCAGCAACAACATGTTAATAAACGGTTTCCTTTATGTGTGTTTGTTAAAGCCAACACAGTACTTTCTTACCATTTTTGCAGACAGGACAACACTGTTCTGGTTCATAGACTGGGTTGACACACTCGGGAACTGCGCAGTCTGCTACAACACAGTGAACTTCATTGCTGGGCTCGCAGCGACACCATTCGCATGGCGAGGGCTAGGAACAAATCTAAAATTAGCCCATTTCCTCCTGTAGCTTACAAGTTTGCAACATTTCTATCTTGCCATAAGATAAACATTAGCGTTCAATACCTCCTGACTGCATTCATTCATCATGGATAATACAAATTAACCTACAGCACAAAATAGCAACATCTGAAATAGGCAACTGGAACATCAGACAAGCCAGCGAACAGGGCACTTGTTTTTCCAGAGCAGGCATGGGGCGTTTTAGCTTTCATGAGGTTCCTCTGTTAAAAAGACTGAGCGGAAACCACTAGGTCATCCCTCTGCTCTAACCCACTTGTTGCTATCTTAAGTATTTGGCTGGGAGCACAGAAGGATTTTTGGAAGATCATGAGTGGTGGTTCAATTCAGGAAGGGAGGACAGGGCAATTTTCCGGATGAATGAATCACAGAACGGTTTGGATTGGAAAGGACCTTAAGATCATCCAGTTCCTGGATGGTGGCCATGGGCAGGGACACCTTCCACTAGGCAAGGCTGCTCCAAGCCCCGTCCAACCTGTCCAACCTGTATAAACACTTCCAGGGGTGGGGCATACTCATATTTATATCTCACGTAGACCTCCACTGCCAGCAAACCCCAAGCTCCTGGAAAGGTGCTGCTGGGGTGGCTTGTCCATTCGCCAGCCTCTCGATGTGCTTCCATTCCCACTTTTCAGAACAGAGGAGAACAGTGTTGTTCTTGCAGGGGCAAAACCATTTTATTCTGTGCTTGGGCAGTACCTGTATCAGGGGTAAGCACTCCCATAACAGAACCATTAGATCTGGTCCTGGCTCCAGTTGTGCCCGTTTCAACAAGGTTTGTGAGCAACTGCCTCACACAGAATATGTCAAGAGCTTGAATAAGTCGGCTGAATAATTAAGAGCCTGAATAATTCTGCTGAAGTCAGGGAGTTCTTGATTAAAACACCCAGCTAAATGGTTCCGTTTCAGCTCCATCAGTTCAAACAGGAATCTCTATCCACCTCTGAGTAATAGAGAGTTGTCACACTCTCACCCTTCGAACAGCTATGGAAATCTGTTGAAAAACGTAAAGGTCAGTTTGTTAAGGTTCACAGTGTCCCATGTGTGTGCAAGTGTGATGAAAGGATGACAACAGAGCTGAGAAAGGAGAATAAGAGGAAAATCTGACAGGAAAATCACTTCCATTCAGCCCCTGTATGTTCAATACGCAATTCCCAGTTCCCCAGCAATGGTAGGTCGATCACTGACACTTAATGTTAGTGATAAAGAAAATGTGAGTATTGAAAAAAAAAATCTGCTTTCTTTTGCATTGATGGGAATCTGCAGTAATGAGAATTCCTCTCTATATATATATTAAAATAAAGAGATGCAAAGGAAAGGAGAGTTCATCCCCATGTGTTTAACACACCAGTGATGGGTCACTCATTTCTATGAGACAGATGCAACATGAACTCTGGTTCTGGCAGGTAAAAAACTTTCCAGTTCACCTCTAAGAAGCTCCGTATGTCTTGAGTCAAATAATTTATTCCCAGGAAATTCACTTCTACCTTAAAATGCACTAATTGATGCTTCCCTTGCTTTGTCTCAGCGTCTGCAGTCTGTAATTCCCATCACCCCTCATTTGCTCACAGCTTTGGCAATTTAGATCAAATCAGCACTCCTCGAGCAAGGGAAGAAGTCTGTGGAGGTGGAATTCCTCTCTCTAATTATCTTTCCTCATTCAATCCTTCTCTGATTTCTGTCTGAAGCACCAGGAATCTGAATTCACTTGACTGACATTTCTTATTCAAGCCTATTTAATAAGAGAAACAATACAGAAGAAAACAGAACTATTTGCTGAGGGTTCAATAAGAAAATTGCTGCTTTGTTTTTACTCATTTTAATCGCTAATTATATGGAGCAGTAGAACTAGATCTTGTGATTTGTGGAGGCTTTCACTGATGTATCCTTCAGGACTTGTCCCCATCTTCACTACTACAGCGGCTGCAATGTTAACAAATACATGATGCAATTTGAAGACTGCAGCCTATCTACAGCTTAAAGATGATCAGCACAAGTAGAGATGCCTCTGAACAACTCTGCAACTGAGTAAATGAGACACGGCATTCACATCTTTTGCTTTTGCGCTGTTGGTGTAACATGAAAATGACACTGTAATAGACCATAATGTTGCTTGACACTGAAAGCAGCTTTTCAAGAGGGAAGAACTGCATGCAACTGAAGAAGGAGAGCACACCTCAATGGTACAAGCATCAGGCAGCAAACAAAATGTCTGCTTTGGCAGAACAAGAAGACTCTTCTCCAGCCACCTCCTCTTCCCCATCTTATCAAAGTCAAGCTACTTGGTCTTGCCTCCGGGATCTTCCTCAATCTGACCATTCTGTTCACTTGCCACCCAGCATCCCTTACCAGGGTTCTTAACCAGCCCTCGCCTCCATGGGTGACTCCAGCCTTCCTGACAATTTAGCTTATAAATGCCTCAGATATGCAAACATCTAAGTCCCTTTTCAAAAGGACTTTATCCCAAGCACACTGATTGAGCATATTTTTACTGTAGGCTCAGCTATTAATTTCCCTGTAGCTACCCTTCTAGTGGAACAAAGTCCTCTATTTACTTATGTAAGCAGGACATAGACCAAGCAGCAAATGACAAACTGGGAATCAGTGAAAAGTGTCCCAAAGTTTTGTTTCCTGACTCATTATTTAAAGATTCATCCCTCATGGAAAAGCAGTGGTTTACACTTTTGTAGCCACTGAGGTTCAAATGCTGGGTGACAGCAGTGCCTGAGAAGAAACTCTCATCCCTACTAAAAACCCAGATTGAAAGAAAATGGAGGGTTTCTGAAGTGTTAAGGAGAGAGGACGCAGAGGCGATGCCATTCCCACACAAACAGTGCAAACACTTTACTGGTGACTCTTTAACTGATATTCTGGAAGAAGTATTAAGATTAAAGGATCATAAAAAGCTTGGACCATAAGATGATTTAGTCACTCCACCTGTCCAAGGCAGAATAATCTCTTCGAAGACTCTCTAGGGAAGGATTTATTAGGAAGGATTTCAAGAGATGTTGGTGCAGAGACATTCCTCTCACCATTATCCTAAGGAAAGTATGTTCACGGTGCTGAGCCATAACATGGATACATGCCCACACAATTGCATAGCCGCTTACTGTTCAACATGTATTTTAAGAAATAGACCTATCATTAAAACCTAAGGAGCAAACCAGGTCCTTTTGTAGAAGGTATCAGTACAGCATTTAGACTTGGGAAAACTGGTGCAAAGCACTTGAAACTCCTTTTACCCAATTTTTACTTACAACAGGAGTGACAGCACTAACCCTCAGAACTAGTGAGGAAATACCTTCTTTCATACTGTTTTCAGTGTAGGGGCCTATTGTGGTTAAGTTGGTGGGAAGGAGATGGGTATTCAAGGGCTTTTGAGAGCAGATGAAGTGAGACACAGAGCACAAAGGACCTTCTTAGTCTCACCATTGACCCTGATTCACCTCTCCTTTGGCCAGTTGCTTCAAAGAGACTAAAATAAGCACAAGGATGTGGACCCTGAACACCCCTGTTTACAGCCACACCGAAGATCAGAGCTCAACTTCTATTTCTCTTCTGTTCTATTGATCTCCAGGAGGACTGTGACCCCAGGCTTGGCCAGGAGGTCAGGTTCACTCCCTGCTTCTACAAGGGAATGGCCCCATCTGCACAGCAGGGTGACCAGAGGAAGGAGCCAGGACTCAGCCAGTTGTGTGGCTGGAAAACCTTAGTCTCAGGTGCTGTCAAATGGGAAACATCTGCAATCATCAGCAGAGTTTGTTAACGAAGAAAGAAGGAAGGAAAATTAAAACAGAGAATAGAGAATACGCATGGCTAATAAAGATTTTATGTGCATGAACACATAATGACAAACTTGGCAGATGATATAAACAAACAAATGAAAAAGGCAGCAAAGGAAATAGAAAGAAAACCAAGATACACCCAGAGCAGGGGAAATGAGGCAGACAAACAAGATGTGGGTACCATATCTCCTTATCTTCACTTTCATGCCCAAACAAGCTCCCCACCATTTTTACCTCTTTCTGGAAGCAAACGCCAGCACATGTAGTAATTATGACTGCTAACATCATCCAGCTACCCCTCACAGTGACAAGGGAATCCCTCTCTTATGCAGTTGGGCACTACGTGGGTCCTTCTTTAGTCAGCTACTAGGTTTCATAGAACCACAGAAATACCACAGCTCTGAGAGATCCATACTTGAGGGTTTCAGTGACCTCCAGTCATCCAGATGGACTGCTGGACAAATAGAGAGATCTTATGGTCAAACAATTATTCTGGAGAGTAGCCTAAAATCCTCATTCTTTCCTTTTACCAGAGAGAGGTAGAGAAAAGAAAATGGAATTCAAAACTCAGATTCAAAATCTACTTTTATGCTTTTCTACAGCTGAAGTGATCTGAATCAAACATTTATTTAGACCAAGGCAGCTGGTACAATCACACAAATAATTTTAGGCAAGATCTTGCAAGAAGCTTACTGTATCTGAGCCGTCTCATTTGTCACAGAAATGCTCTTGTCCCAAACACTAAACTTCACCCTTAGCTTCAATAACCAAAGCACTCTAAGCCACTACCCTGCTTACCCAAACTTGTGCGAGACTCTACTGTAACACGCAGATTGCCCTGCAAAAGCTTATTACTGAGTAGTAAGTATTCTTCTTAAGTGAATGGAGGAAGCAGATACATTATATAAAACATTAGACAGCAGCCCCGCTCTTCCCTGCCTCCAATCAGGATTCCTCTGTTGGCATGTCTGCTTGTCAGTTACTCTTAGCTGCTTCTACACAAACATCTCTAGAGAGGTGGAAAGGGAGTGATTTACCTAAGACAAACAAAAAGCTCTGAAGATGACATCTGACTGATACTTTTTCTTTACCTGTTTGTTCTGTCAATCAGAAGCAATTTTCCTTAGTTTTCACTCTGCTGTCACATTCACCAGGCTAACTGCTGCTTCCAAGCTCACTCATTTCAGTCCTGTATGCAGGCTGTCATCCAGCCCAGGAGAGAACTCAGACCATGTTTTAAAGCTGCAGTCTCCTGCAATCAGCTGTGATTAATCCAGCTGGCTTCTCTCAGACTTGGGGTTTAAGGCTCACACTGCTCCCGGAGCTGGGAAAATGGTGCCCGTTTTCCAGGCAGCCTTCTGAGAGGAAAGTATTACCTGGCACATAAGTATTTCAAGAGCAGGTGGATCTTGTGTAGTCTAACAGACTATACACAGACCTGTAACTCCTTCAGACTTCTCACTACGTATTTAGATGCCAACTCTCTATTTCCTCCAAGTATGCACAGCTACCTCTTGAGACTTTGGACCTCTCCTCACCTTTTCAAAAGGAGACTAAATTGTGTGATATTTTCTTCGTACCTGAGTTTTCAGCTTCATGGAAGAAGGCTTACATCTCTGTAAAGCTTGCTGGAGCTAGCATCCAGGCTGCTCAATAGCCCCGTAGTAATCTATTCTGAGATACGGTTAGCAGAATTTATTGGGCTGCTTTCCTCCCTTTGCTTTCTATACTCTCCAGCTAAGCCTGAAGAGGGTATTTGTACAAGAATGTCTTATAATCAGACTTGAAGACCTTATCTCATTGACAAGATCCCATGAAGTGGTCACTTAAGGACCATGTCCTCATGCTGTCTGACTACCATACAATAGCCCTTTATCAATTATACACAGCTACAAGCAAATAACTACAGAGCAATACATACTTTACAACTATTGTATCGCAAATACTTGACATTTCTTCTGAGGAAGGAAATTGTAAAGCTTCATGTAAGTGTCTACAACCATCTAATCATGTTACAATAGACATAGCAGAAGACAACCTAAGTATTTCCACTGAATTGAACTGACCTGCTATCGGGGCCTGTGATGTTCTTCGCAGTCAAACAGGCATTTACAGTACAGGCAGAACAACTGAGGAAATCTGCTGGGCTGACTGGAATTTGAAGTGTTGCATAACCAGGAAATTAAGCCAGTGTGCTTGCTTTCTGAGCCCCATGGAAACCCAAGCAGCCATCAACTAGGGCAAATGCAGAGCAGATGCCAGGGCTCCTGATATGCTCCCGCAAACCTTCATCATCATGTTAGCTCCCACCTCCTTTAAATGAGATGCCACCATCTCCAACTCTACTGATGTCAAGGTGGTTTTGAATGCAATGGATCTAACCTGGTACTTCTGCGCACATTTGTCAGTACCTTGCCTCAGATCCAGATCCACCAGCTGTATCCACATGCATGCCCTTCCTAAGTGTCCCTGCAAAGGACTGGATATGTCCCATTCCCTGTCAGTGCTGGACTCCAAGGGAAGGAAAGCTAAACACCATCACTGCTGGCAGTCTCTCCATCTTTTAGCTTTCCAGGGACTGTGTACCAGCGCTCATATCACACTCAGCCTTCCCTCTCAGACAGGCTCAACTGAGAGCATTCTGCTCTATGCAGAAAAAACAGTTGGAAAAGCAAAGCCATGTAAAGTGAACTGTCAAATTGGGCACTTACACATTAAGAGTAGCTGTAACTTTTAATGACAATAAGGGCAACAGCGATTCTGATGGAAATGATTTTTGCAGCTACAGTTTCAGGTGGTGAATTTATTGGCAGGAAGCAAAAGAAGGAAGAAAGCTAAAAATGACCTGATGAATAAAATGGGAGGAAAACCAGTTTCCACATTATGGCTGAGGTGGAAGTCATAAACCAAGGGAGATGAATAAAAAAGAAACCAGGATAGCATTCATCAAAAATATTCCTGAAGTAAAACTTAGAATCATTTTGATTGTTACTGAAATTGCCTGTGATCTCAGCCAGGTTAGCAAGAAATTGCAGGGGAGTTCAGAGAAAGCTTTTAACTGAGAAATTCTGCAGGTGCCAAACTACGGAGAACGGGTTAGCTAGTGAGTTCCGCCTTAAGAGGAGACTGACATCAGCCCATTTCTCTTCTCGGCTGCTCACTTTGCTATTAGCATAAATAATAAGTGCATAGCATATTAGCATAAGTAAGTGGATAGATAACCACCTAAATTGTGTTAAAAGTCTGGTAAATGGCTCTATTTTTTGTACATTCGTGTGTGTGCCAATACAAAAACTTGCACCGGCAAAAATTTCACTCATTTTTGTCATTTACTTAAAATACAAGTCATCCATCCAGACAGTGGAGACACGGCATCAATTATGCTACAGGAACTTAATGACTTGGGTTTTCCATAGGTGGAAAGTTGCCCAAATAAATGATCTGGTGAGTGATTATAGACAAGTGCAGTCACAGAAAACGCCACCAGGTTGCAAATGATTTTGCAACAGGAAAAAAATACTGAGTCATTAGATAATTTATTTGCAGTGAAAAACTGGAGCTGTATCCTACTTACATGGAGCACTAGCAATACGAATGAACTGTGCCACCCCAAAACTGAAAAATGCTTGCACAATCCTGCAGATCGGCTGAAACAAGGAAATGGCTTCCCAGAATCAGCACAAGTGGATGCTGAGATCCCATATTTCTAAGGGATCCCAACAGGCACACAAACATTGCTAATGTAAAACTGAAATGAAATGAGAAATCTCTCACTCGATGGAAAGGACGAGAGACACAAATACATTAATGAAAACCTTTTCTATAAATGGTGATTTATAGAATCATAGAATCATAGGACAGTTAGGGTTGGAAAGGACATTAAGATCATCTAGTTCCAACCCCCCTGTCATGGGCAGGGACACCTCACACTAAACCATGTCACCCAAGGCTATGTCCAACCTGGCCCTGAACACCAACCACCAGCGATGGAGCATTCACAACTTCCCTGGGCAACCCATTCCAGTGCCTCACCACCCTCACAGTAAAGAACTT